>JAHDVE020011834.1:0-36959 GCA_022606495.2 Halesus radiatus
GGATATTTTGTCAAGTTTTATACGTTCCTAAAGGTTGCACATTTCTGATTCGCTTATAAGAAATACAGTTGGCTCATATCATCGATAACCTGTCATGAAAAAATGTGTAAATGAATATGATTATTTTTATTCATGTAGGTTCTCTAATTCATTTTTTTCCTCTTTAATTATAATCGATGACGATCTATTTTAAAAAAGTTTATAATTAAAAGTTAAGAATAAAAAACATAAAAAATTCATAAATTAAAAAAGTGAAGAATTAAATAAAATATCGATCCGATTATTTTGAAATACCATTTGCAATAAAATATTTAAAAAAAACGATGCTCTCTTAATTCTTTTTTTAACATTTAAGACTTCATGAATAGATTTACAATCAAGTAATATTAAAAAGTAAATACAAAAAAAAAAAAAAAAAAAGAGTAGAAAATATTTTGTTATTATTTTTTTAATGTCGATTTTTTAACTTGACCAAACGAACCTGAAACGCAAAAAAATAAAAATAAAGGTATCATACATATATTATTTATAATCTACACAATAAATAATAAAAAGATTTCTAATAAATAGGTGGAAACACATCAAATTCTTAATTAAATACGAACACATACAAAAAAAAACATTAAACATGCTCCAAAGAAAAAATAAAACATTTTCCAACGAAAAGAATCTCAGGTCAAAGAGGCTGACGAGAAGCACATTAGAAACGCCCAAAACCAAAACGATCAAAAAATAGCAAAAACGATGTCCTGCCATCGAGCCAAAAATACCGATACGGGACAGATCGACGTAAAAAAATAATAAGAAGCCCCAATCCGACCCAGCGGATCCAATATCCCCCGCTGTTACAGTCCATAAGCTGCAGATGCTGGCGGTTTAGACAATACAGTTTAAAGTTCAGGAGCTGGAGAACCACTCGAAAGCCAAAGAGGCTTTACTGAAAACAGACTTAGAACCCCAACAATATATCCCTTACTCTCACCTCATATTTTCTGAGAAAGTAGCAATTGAGTTCCGCCTCAAACACCTCATAGACTCTTACAATGGCATCAAGTCAGCACTTAGCATGCGAGACCTCACGAATGAGGAGATTTAAAAATACAAAATTGAGCTCCCTCCAAGAAATTCCAGTAAAAAAACCTTATTTCTCGACCTCGATGAAACTCTCATTCATGCCTCACTCAAAACTTAGGTTAAGTATTCAAATCAGATTCTGGTAGCTTGGGGAGGCCAAACTCAACTCGTAACACTTTATATATAAACATATTCTTCCGAACTTGCTTTTCAAGAACCATACATACTTAATTAATTCTTTTTTGTCTACTATTTAAACATATTTTTAATTTTTTACATATTTTTTTTTAAAAAAAAGTATTAATTTATTAATTTCTTTTTAATGGATTATAGATTACTTTCAACGTTCGACCTTACTGTTTCGAATTTCTGCGCAACATGAGCCAAATCTACGAAATCTATATTTTCACAGCCAGTTCGGACTCTTACGCTCGGTAAATCATGAACTTCTTGAACCGATAAGTCCAAACAATCACTGGATACCTGTCGAGGGAGTACTGCCTCAAAACGCGGTGTGGCTGGTACATCAAAGATCTCAGGAGGATCACCAATAGAAAAATGGAGCAAATGGTGCTAGTCGACAATTTTACTTACTCATTCGGGAAGGATATTGACAATGGTATCCCGATCCTCTCATTCACATCTGATGTCAACGATGAGGAGTTGAAATACCTTGAACAGTATTTAACGAAATGTGCTGATCACCATGATATTAGATAATATAACAGGAAAGAACTGAAACTAAGAGAAATCCTGAATTACCACGAGTATTTTTCTCCTGTTGTTCCTCGCAAGATTGAATGAAGGAAGAAATAAAATCATTTTTTTAGTCAAGTGAATAAAAAAAAAAAAAAAATACAAAGAAAGGAGTGCATGATAATTTCTATTACATTTTTTTAAACAAATTTCTATTATTTTATTTTATTTTTAATCCATATATTTCCTATGCTAACAGTTTATTAGAGTAAATTGATTGCTGTTTCTTGTTTCAGAAGATATATATATATTTGGGGATGCTTTCTCGAAAACCGTGTATTCATGTGAACACAATAAAACACATCAAAGGACAAACATTCAAATGGAAATTCACTCCCCCTGAGTGAAACAACTTGTAATAGTCCTAAATTATATAAACTAACAAAAAAATACAGCCATCATTAAATTTACAAAACTCATTACTTTTTTTTAAATCATTCTACTTTCTTCCCATTTTAGATTCATATTTTTTAAAAACAAAGCCTGATTTAATAATATATTTATTTCGTATTATGTTTGCAATCTTCATAAGACCATAAAAAAAAGGTTAGTAATTCCAATTCATAATTTAGTTTTTTTTAAACTTCTCTTATAAAACCGCAAATATTAAAAAAAATACAAAAAATGTTATTTAATATTCATCGAATATTATTTGTCTATTTATTTTACAATGCAGCCTGCCTAAATGCTAGTCTTAATGTCTTATAGTCGACTGGGAACAACGAGAACTACTTCAACCTCTCATTCTCAGAAGTGATCTCCTATCCGAAGTTCCAGATCTTCTCAACTCTTGGTGAAGTCTTGTACACTCCCCTTAATACTTCTGACAGCAACTTCTTCATATTTTAACCGACAGATCCTAGCAAATCCATGCTGCGGCAACTATACCTGATCTTCAACTAACCCTTCGCTGTGGGGGATGGAAATCTCGATCTCGCAAACTATATCGTAGAGACTTTCGCAACTACTTCTGGCGTGGTTCTTCCTACACCATTTATCATCACTACTGCTAGTATAATGGCAGTTACTATAATTTTCGGGCGAGCAGGTCTGATGTGTGTGGCCTTCGTCCAAATGTTCGTTGTATCCAGCAAATACTCGATTTTCTTCAAAGTCTCCTAGAGCGTCATGGAGAGCATCTTTCTTTTCAACTGGAGAGTGATGCAGATAGCGAACCTCGATCCTGAAATGTTCCTGAATCGAAGTGTGTCTATGATCGTCCTTTTAAGTGGTGTTATGGTTCTAAGCATGATATCTTTACTGGTTTTCGCCAAATCCACGAATAAAATTGCACTTACTATCAAGTACATATTTAACTACAACTTACCCATCATATTTATGGAGGTGATGTTCCTACCTATTACAGTAAATATTTCCAAGAATTTCAGTGCTGAGGCTGCTCTTTCTCATTCAGTCCCGGCCACGGCACTCAGGGTCATAAACCATATCATTTGTTGCATGTTTTTGTGCCTCATATTTGGATACATTGCTTTCTACATATATTTTATGAACTCCAAACGCATTGACCTTTACAGCTCCGAAATTGTAAAGCCGTTTCATCGGATGTACAACGGACTCGAACTCAAAAAGTGGTATACCAGAAGCTTCCACGTGTGCAAACTATGCAGTTACCTTATGGCTGGACTACTTGTTTTGATGGAAAACCCGATTTACATTGTCGTCATCATGCAGACAATTATAGTCTTCTTCGTCATTACGATTAGACCTTATCATCTGAAGGGTTATACAGTATTCACGATTAGTCTCCAAGTTGCTGTACTAGTAGAATTCATTTTAGTATGTTTCGAAGCCTTATTCCAAAATTTATCAATTGGCATCCTAGGGTATAATGGCACCTTGATCCTCAACTCAATGACTGCCCTGTTATTTTTCTTGATAGTGATTGGTTCTTTGGCCTTCAGTTCATATGAAGCATTTATTTTCGCGAAAACATACATAAGATAACAGAAAATCCTGGTGGAAGAATAGAGGGTGCGTTTGTTCCAGCTTGACTTTCACAACCTGAAAAAGCAAGTACCTGAGCGGCAGAAAAGACTACTTGAGAACACAAGTTATTCAAAGCAAGAAACTAAATAGATATGATAGTGACTTATACTCGACTCGAATACTGACTATTTTGTTTGTTTATTATTATTTGAGAACAAATAATCTTTTTTTATATAAAAATACCAATATACAACTTATAGAAAATAAATAAAAACATATATCTTTTCCAAATAATTTAAATTCTACAAACATGTTGAAAATTGAATTACGTTTTTTATATTAAGTTTTTATATGATTAAGGAATTTCATCGAGCCTTTCAGCACTAAATTTATGAATACCTTGATAGAAAATGGATAATTTTCATCACATTAAAGATTGAGACTAGTGTTTTAAACCTTACTTCATAACAGGAATATCCGCCAGTTTAAGAAATTCTGAGATAACACTAAGGTTTCGCAAAGTTGCGGATACTTCTTCCTATAATTGGACGTCCTTTACAATAACTCGATTGACTCCGCTACGTTCTTTTCTAACTTCAAGCAAAAACGAATACTATTTCTTTAAGAGTACCTTGCTGACTTATTGGGACATCGTATTGAGTTTAAAATGTTAGTGCATCTCTGAGGCAGCCATTACTAAAATATATCATATCAAACAATAAAAGAAATTCGTGAAATATCCTTATTGGAATAATTTATTTATTTATGTTTGTTTATTTTTACAAAATAGTTTAGAAGCTGATTCGTCAAAAGCAGTGCACTTAAGATTTCCCGTCGCGTCACATATATTCATGAAGGTCGAATATTTAAACAAGAACTCCTGTGCTTCACATGCGTTGCAAAAATTATCCGTTGGCTTGACTCTTGCTTCACATTTTTTACATGTAATGTAATACATATTGTGATCAAATATTTTTTCAATTTTCGCTCTAAATCAAACATTAGATTTTTATATCATATTTTTTTTGTTATATTTTTATCTTTACATGACATAAATAACTATCTTGTTTTAAGGTGTAGGAATTAACCTATTGCATTCCTTAATCGTCGAGTGATTCTTTACCAACTTTGTTTAAGCCTCAGGGATGAGCATCGTTTTAATGAGGGGAAATCGATCCAGCACTCCAGAATCTTCCCCAATCCTTATGATACTAGACTAGGCAACGAATTCGTAAAACTGGTTTCTCCGAATCAGATCAGTCAGTATTAGAGGTTCGCGAAGCGTCAACAACTCGTTCTGTAAATGGTCGCTGCTGTCTCCCCAAAAACTAATCACACACACTCTCCCTTGGCTAAGTAATTTCATTCTTGAAACTTTTTTCATCCTCTATTCCTTGACTATCACCTCTTTCTCACCCTCTTTTTATAAATACAACCCTGCAATATCCACAGTATTGGTGGATTTGGACGGGCTGCTGCTACTTCTTTCTTCAGCTTCATTGATAAAATTAAATTTTTCTCTGAGAAGCCGGTCTTCAATGAGGGAAGACTCGATTTCAGTTACTTCGAAGTCTTTGATAAGTCTGAATACATTACTGCTCGTATAGTTGTTAAAATAGACCTCGAGCCCTTAGATTATGTAGATCTTGTAGTCTTTGATGCTTCTGCTGTACTTTACGGCTTCCCTCCCAATCATTTCACACTTTATCATTTCCCCTGCCTTGTCGATAAGATGAAAAACAAGGATTGTGAACTATCCGGTTTGTTTTCTTTGGATTTTGGTCTTCTTTCGGACTACTCTTCCAAGAAGACACCCTTTTTCCAGGTTTAAAAGTTGTTTGATTGTTAAAGAAGACTCGTAAAGTTTTTCAATGCTTCCGGGGTCAAAACTTGGAGGTTGGGGTTGCATTTGGCTTTGTTGTTCCTGGAGCTGTCTGGCCCGCTCTTTCTCCATCTCTTCATTCGCAAGGTATTCTGAGAGTTCTTCAGGCTTAAATAATTTTTGGTTGACTTTATTGTTTACAAGTCTGATGCGCTTGATACATAGGGTCATTTTGGCAATAGATTTGGGCGCAATCTTGACTTCGTAATCCTCGAGTGCGATCAAATTATATTTACTAATCTTGATTCTCTAATTGATAAACAACACTCCTTCCTCTTCGTAAACTTTGTGGTGCTTCCCAGAAATGGTGCCACTCAAATAATTTCCGCTATCAGATAATCGAAGCCTTTAATATATGTGTAATTGATATCAATCAGACATTTATGAAATATTTATTACGAAATGTTTCTTACAAATTAGGCTCCAAACCAATGATCTGCACAACTGGGTACTTTTCTGATGGAGTTCTCCTATTCCATAAATCTAGGAATAATCCCTTGGTAATACTTTCCATTATTATATAATAATATTTCCCTCTATTTTTTTTAAGGTTTTTCTTTTTATTAATAACACAATTTATAATTGAAAAAATATCATTATTCTTTTTTTACAAACCAAACACACATATATGTATATAGATAAATGGATAGATGTAGCTAATCTAAGTTTACTATAAAAAAGGAGAATCCAATTTTTTAACCAATATTAGAAGTTTAACAGCAACATAGAAAGAATGTGATACATATATATCTGCAGAACTTAAAAAATCTAAAACTATTTAAGTCTAAAGGTATTTTTATTATTTGTCAAAGAAAAAATCGGAATAACTGATCAATGGATATTTTTTGACAATTTCCACAAAAAACTAGATTAATAAAAATAACGGAATCACCTCATATGACAATTTTCAATAAATAAATGCAATTACTGTCTTTACATCTATTTGTTATTTTTTGCTATCATATTTTTTTATTCACACATCCTTCGGATTATAAAAAACATAACTAGCCATTTTTTACATCCACATTATATATTTTTTATTTTATTTTATCGCGCATGGTCATATCTTGCCAGCATTATCCTGTAGCTTGTCTGCTCATTCTCATTGCACTCGCAAACACTTAATAAATAATAAAATCCACAAGACTCCTCAGCCAATGTGGCGTGTCTGCAGTCTGGAATGGATCTCAATGCATTGACTGTGCATCCTATATGGTTCAATGCACATCGTGTTCTTCATCCATTGCGTGCAGTTCGTGTGTCAGTGGCTACTACGTCGTTAGTGGGGGTTGTGCAAGCTGCACATCCATCCCCTACTGTCAATACTGCGATAACAGCTCTACCTGTACGCAATGCTCCAGCTATTACACCCTCAGTGGCAATTCTTGTATTAGCTGCCCTCCTGCTTGCCTCACCTGTGCGTCAAACGGTATCTGCGCTGTTTGCGAAGGAGGATATTACGTTGACTCTGCCAGTAACTGTTCAATGTGTTCGTCTGTCCTCACAGGGTGCGATTTCTGTTCAGACAACACGACTTGCACGAGTTGCACGGTACAGTACGCGTTAGAAGAAGGAGAGTGTAGAACGTGTAATTACTTCGTCAGTAATTGCTACAGCTGTGGTACTGGCTCGGAATGTATCGCCTGCTACACTGGTTATTACCTCGAAAGCCTATCTAGTTGCGCAAGATGCTCCGACATCACTCCTTACTGCATGACTTGCGATGAAACTCCAGCTTGTATTTCTTGCAACATCGGCTTCTATCTCGATTTAGGTACCTGCACTGCTTGTTCTATCTCTAACTGCAGATCTTGCACCTCCCTAACGATTTGTATGGTATGCAATAGCGGGTTTTATCCCTCAAGAGACCGATCTGCTTGCCTTCCTTGCATCTCCCCATGCGCTACCTGTTCAAGCGCCACCACATGCACAGGATGTAGTTCGTCTGGCTATATTCTAAGCTCTGGGTCCTGTGTGCTATGCTCTACGGCAGTTACGGGGTGTTTGACCTGCTTGCAAAGCGGATGCACTGCTTGCTCAAGTGGCTACTATTACTACAACATTTCAACCTGTAAGCTTTGCAATTTAACTACTCCCAACTGTGCTTCGTGCACTTCTCCCACGAATTGTCTAAACTGCTCAACCGGATACTACGCCGCCACAGCAAAATTGTGCTCTCCTTGCAGCGTCGTAGGTTGCGCTGTTTGCGTCGGCAATATCTGTACGGGCTGTGTTTCGGGATATTTCTTCGCTAATAACTCCTGTTCTTCATGCGCATCTGCGCTTTCTAACTGCCAAACCTGTGCATCCAGCAGCATATGCACTAATTGTTCAAGTGCTTCATTTTATTTAAACTCAACCACCTCGGCATGCAATACATGTGCCACTTCGATTCCAGGGTGTCTTCTGTGTTCGTCTTCCTCTGTGTGTCTTTCATGCAACAACACTTACTTTCTCAACAACGGTGTTTGCTTTCTTTGTGCGTCTAATTCCCGACCTGGCTGTTTCACATGCTCTGATTCAACAACTTGTCTAAGCTGCACAGATGATTCCTATTACATCTTTTCTCGAGTCTGTGCTCCCTGTTCGTCGTCTCCGAACCTCAATACACAATGCATGACTTGCTCGTCTGTCTCATCATGTCTGAATTGCAGCTATGGTAGTTTTGTCGACTCTTCTCAAAGTTGCACAACATGTAATTCAGTGATGAATTACTGCAGAGCATGTTCTTCTGCTACTAACTGCCTAGAATGTACCGACAACAATCATTACCTCAGTGCCACCACCAACTCATGCCAATCTTGCTCTGATATTGCTGCATGTGTCACTTGTAGCTCCGGCTCTGTGTGTACCTTATGCAATGATACGAGTTTCCTCATCGGGGGAGTATGTAAGGATTGTTTGGTCGGAGGCTGTGTGGCTTGCACTGATACCTCCACGTGCACTACTTGCGTTAACAACACGTACTATTTAGCCAGCGGACTCTGTACCCCGTGTTCCACGATGGATGGTTGCATCTAATGCTCGTCGTCCAACAATTGCTCCATGTGCGGACTTGGATACTCGATCGATGGCAGTGTGTGCCGAAAATGTTCCTATCTTCCCTCGATGGATGCTTGCGTCCAATGCTCAAGCCTGAACGTGTGTTCTCAATGCGCTGACAATACATACTTCCTGTCATTCAATAGCTGGAAGTGTGTGCGTTGTAGCTCTGTACTCAGTGGCTGTACAAACTGCACTTCCGAGACAACTTGTATTATATGTGAAAATACCTACTACTTGTCGTTTGGATCCTGTTTAAGTTGTACCAACATTCCAAACTGCATTGAATGTTCCGATTCTTCCACATGCACTTAGTGCAAGGATACCTCTCATTATCTTTCTTCCTCGAATACTTGCGAAATGTGCAGCTCAATTGTGGGCTGCCTTAATTGCTCTTCTTCCTCCATATGTACTGTAGCCAGTCCGGGGTTCTATGTCGAATCGGGAGTTCCAATACTGTGTTCTTATGGAAGGCCAACCTGCGCTATATGCTCATCTGCTAGTCTCTGTCTCTCCTGTGTGGACTCATTGAACTATGTCTCTGGTGGACTTTGTGTTCTTTGTTCTTAGGGCTATATTGGTTGCACCACTTGCACCGAAAATCAGTGTACATCTTGTATTTCCACCTATTATCTCGCTGGTGATACTTGCCAGACCTGCATTTCTACCATACCAGGTTGTTTAATATGTTTGGACTCCGCGGTATGCAGTAAATGTATCAACAATTCCTACTTCCTTTCAGGAAATTCCTGCCTATCCTGCGCATCCTTCGATGTTAACTGCCTGACCTGTTCAACTTCGACAAACTGTTCAGCTTGCTCGTCTGGATATTTCTTGAACTCAAGTAATTTATGTGGATTATGCAGCAATTATCTTGTTGGGTGTTCTAGTTGTACAGGAGTGGGGACTTGCACGCAATGTGTGGATAACACTTATATCCTCGACAGCAGTTAATGTATGCCCTGCTCGACTTACATGACTGGCTGCACCACTTGCTCCAGTAAGACTGTCTGCCTAACTGCTTCCAATGGCTATTACCTTGAGACCATAACTCCAGTTGCTTGTAACTCGGTAATGAATGGATGCTCAGATTGTTAAAACTAAACTGCTTGTTCAGCCTGCGCCGATAACACTTATTATCTTGACCCCACCAATATTTGTTTATCTTGTAGTAAGATCCTCATAGGCTGTTTAAGCTGCTCCTCAAGTAGCGTTTGTTTGAGCTGCGATAGCCATTATTTTTTAGGGGAAGGAGAGTGCGTCTTGTGTAGCCCGACGATCGGCGGCTGTCTCACATGCCAAGACAGTGCCACATGTCTTTCATGCATTAGCGATATTTACTATCTTTCAGGAGGAAGCTGCAGTATATGTTCAACAGCTTTAGTTGGATGCACCAACTGTAGCAGTTTCTCGACGTGTACCTTGTGTCAATCTGGGTACTATTTGAATGCTGAAATCTGTATCTCATGCAGCACCATCAATGGGGGAGGATGCGCAACTTGCATCAATTCAACTTATTGCACTCAGTGCGTAAACAACACTTTTACTCTAGATTCCAATTCGCAGTGCACCCTTTGTAGCTCATTGATGACCGGCTGCGCAACATGTTCGTCAGTGAGTATCTGCAGCAGTACTCTTCCTACTTACTACATGGACATCTCAAATGATATTATTTTATGCAGCACTCTCGACCAGTGTTCGTTATGCACCTCAGCCATCGCATGCGTTGCGTGTCAGAATAATTAATACTATGTAAACTCATCATCCCACCAGTGTCAGAGCTGCTCTGATAGCAACGGATGTCTGGAATGCACGGCTATCGATGTTTGCTTACAATGTGACCGTACCTATGTGTTGGGGAACGGGATCTGTGTTGTTTGTGAAAGCATTCTGAGCGGATGTCTGACATGCCAAGACTCTGCCCACTGTACTGCTTGTGTCGACAGCTCCTATGTGTTGGTTGGCACGACCTGTAAGCCATGCTCGAATCCACCAAATGCTTTAACTGCTTGTCTCAACTGTTCCAGTGAGTCGGTCTGCACCTCCTGCAGCAGTGGATACTTTCTTAACGGCAACACATGCAACATCTGTTCAAGTGCAAACATCGGTTGTCAAACTTGTAGCAGTGCATCTGTATGTTCGGAATGCATTTCAAATCAATATGTTCTTATAGATTCTATCTGCCAAACATGTTCAGTTGCTATGGTCGGATGCGCTGCCTGCTCATCGAAGACTCTGTGCCTCACCCCGTTAACAGGGTATACTTTAAATAATGAGACTAATCAGCCAGTGACTTGTTCCAGTCAGCTTGTTGGCTGTGGAGACTGCAATTCCAACTCAATTTGCAACAGATGCATTGACACCTCTTATTTTTTGGACGTCACTTACAAATGCCAGTTGTGCGTCATTACCATGACTGGATGTCTGAATTGTACTTCGAACTCTACTTGCCAATCATGCGATAGTCATTATACATTGATAGCAAGTATTTGCCATAACTGCGCATCTCTAATGGACGGGTGTCAGATCTGCAGTAGTACTTCAGTATGCTTGGCCTGTATTAATAACTCCTACTACCTTGAAGGTTCTGCTTGCATAAGCTGTGCGGGCATAACTGGATGCAAAAGCTGTTCATCGGCAACCCATTGTCTAGAATGTGTAGATAATACGTTTTATTTATCTGGTGGGGTTTGTACACTTTGCTCGACTTCCAACGGGTGCTACAACTGCAGCGATTCCAACAAATGCATAGCGTGTGCAAATTCAACATATTACCTGCAGGCCGAAGCCTGTTCGCCATGCTCTCACTCTCCTGGCTGCTAAACATGCTCTTCCGCTTCAGTCTGCCTCACGTGTTTAGCTTCCTACTACCTTGGCGCAGGAGTCTGCTCGCCTTGTTACTCAATTTTGCCAGCTTGCTTGACGTGCTCGGCCAATGGCTCTTCCTGCTCTTCCTGCATTGCATAGATGTACTATCTCGACTTAAGTTCTGGAAGTTGTGTCTCGTGCTCGACTCTTTCCAACTGCCTCTACTGTTCGAGCTCTTTGATCTGTACTGCCTGCGTTTCTTCACTCTATTTCCTAGATTCTTCTTCCACCTGTCATACTTGTGCGAACGCACTAACTGGGTGCTTGACCTGCAGCTCCCCAACAATTTGCCTCTAATGCTAGTTACTCCGATATGTTGACGGCTCCGGACAATGTCAACTGTGCTCTGTTTCTATAATGGGGTGTGTGTACTGCAATTCTAATAATTCTTGTACTCTATGCAGCTCAGGCTACTTTCTCAATTCTACTCAACAGTGCGCAATATGTAATATTAGCTTGGATGGATGCACTGTATGTAGCGGGTTGGCTTCATGCACACAATGTTTGAATAACTATGCTTTGTTAAACAATGCTTGCGTTATGTGTAGGTCGATTGGCGCCGAATGTGCCACATGCCTATCGTCGAGTACCGATCCATCTTTACTGATTTGCTCAAGTTGCACAAATACTGGGTACTTCCTCTCAAATAGTTCTTGTCATTTATGTGAGACTTCGCTCAGCCACTGTTTGAACTGTTCATCAAGCAATTTCTGTCTGAGTTGTGTCTCTACTCACTATGTCAACGGGGGAATCTGCGTATCCTGCAACAGCACTCAGGTTGGCTGTAGTGTTTGTAGTGGATCTAGTAGTACATGCTAATCATGTGCTGATACCTCATTCTACCTCGACTCTGGGTCTAAATGTGTTTCTTGTAGCCTTACTCTTGTTGGATGTGTAAACTGTACTTCTAAATCCGAATGTGAAACATGTAAAAGTGGATATTTTTTGAACGGGCATAATTGCACAGCATGCGCATATGCATTGACTGGATGTTTAACCTGTTTTTCCGATTCAATTTGCTAGATCTGCGCATAAGGATATTTTTTGCACTCTGTGAATGCCTGCGTGAGCTGTTCTTCAGTAATTGGAGATTGCCGGTCCTGCACCTCTGCTGATGTATGCACTAGCTGTGCTGCAGGCAGTTTCATGGATAATTCTAACAATTGCAGCACTTGCGCCACTTTGTTTGAGGGTTGCGAAAGCTGCACTTCTTAAAAATGCTCAGGATGTAGCAATGGATATACACTCTCTGGACTGGCCTGTATTAAGTGCTCGACCGTCATTACTGGTTGTAGCACTTGCAACTCTCAAAAATCCTGCACCTCTTGCTCGAACTCATCTTACTTGTCTTCGAACGGAACCTGCGTTCTATGTCCTTCTGGAGGTTGCTCCAACGATGATTCCGAATGGATCAAAGTACTCAAAATCACCAAGTTGGCAGATATGAATGTAATATGGCTCTATCTTTTATTCAGCGGCAACATAGAGTCCAGTCAGATCAGGACATCCATCCCCTCCAATTATTATCGGATTATTGAGGAAAAGACAGTGTCTGTATAATCCAGATTGCTTTCATCTACCTTCCAGCGTCTTGCTACAATGGAAATCGAATATACAGAAGATATTCAAAGCAAGCCTTTCCGGGTCTGGGCCGTGGACTCCAACAACAAGGTGGTCATAGAAACCTCCTTCACGATATTTTCCGACAACCATCTCAAGGCAGGATTCTATTCCCCAGAAGAATATTCCACTGCGAATAGTATTTCCCTCGTTTATACTTTTCTTTTCATTTTGCTTGCGTTAGGATTGATTGTTTCATCTTTTTTCAAAAGAAAGATTCATTTTATCATGGCTGCTCCCAGCCTGTTTGTTATTGGAATCGTCCCCTATCTCTTTAACAGCGTTGGGCCTGATTATGCTGCACTTAGGAACAATGTACTCCTTTCGCTTGACTCCTTAACCGTTATACTGTCACTGTGGTTCTTAATTATTGCAATTGGAGGGCTATGCAAAGCACTTAATAAATTCGATAAAATTAACCTGGTTTGTGGGGCCTCCCTTGACAAAATATCCGTTCTGCTTTTCAAAGAACTAAGTCTTTACTATTGCTTATCAACAGTAACGTTTGCACCTTTTGCCCTTGCGAGGGGCGTAATTGAATCTCATTTGGCCTCTATAATCGCTGCTTCTCTTGCATTGCTATTTACAATACTGACCGTGCTCAGATTGAAAGCTCATCATGAGTAATTCGGATAGTTCACTTTAAAAGAGAGATTCGACACTTTTATAGTGGATTTCGGAACACTAAGTCAGAACTTTATTATGGGCACTGCTTTATCTTGTTCAATTAATAGCGATAAATGGTATGTATTGGTGGTATCATTTTGTGTCACGGCTATTCCTTTTGCCCTTATTGTATTCATAAAAAAGCCGTACACCAATAGCAATTATAACTACTCCCTGATTTACTCGTCGTTCGTTCTTATAATAATTCAGTCTCTGGTGGCCAGCGGGGTTGCTGAATCTGTAACTGTTTTGGCTGCGCTTGCCCTTTCATTAAGCAATATAATACTGGCATATGGTGTTCTCGTCTTTAAAATTATCCAACAGGGAATGGCGAAATGGGGAAAACAGGAGATCAGGAGAGAGTCTGAAGGGGAGGCGCTTTAGTACGCCAGCCATTTCGATATAAAATTTAAAAATGTTGACACGAAAATTGAATCTCAGCAACAAAATCAAACATATGAAAACCTAGAAAGTAGATCAATCAACACCAGCAGTGAAATCAGTATAATGGATGGTTCAGGTACAAAGATCGATAGTACCTCTGATGTTGAATAGAGTCTTAGAAGGACATAAAAAATGGGGTCTACCGTCCTTGGAGCTCGTCACCGACTGCGAACGAAGGGAGAGCGTATCAAACAAGAGAAGAAACAGGAGCAGGAAACAGATCAAGCCTTTCTGAAACTTCATAAACATCAAAATAGGTCAAGTCAATATTAAAGCTGCTAATAGATCCTACCATAGGAACTCGTAGCAACTCAAAACAATTAGCAGACCGAAATGAACTAAATAGTATAATAGTAGATTTTTATGGAAACTGAAGACCCCAAAGATAATTCGAACTCTTTAAATATCGGCCAATCTCTCTAACAATAACCATACTCAAAATAAAATATTAACAAGGACTAGATTACAATTTTCGAAGGGAAAAACATCATAAATAACAAAACTACTGAACCAATTCTTTCCAAAAGCAAAGATAAGTCAGCCGTCACCAAAGTTATTTCTCACATCAAGAACGATGTTAATAATGTCAATATCACACCATAAAAAAGAAAAAATTCATATGAAGATTCAACCCTCAAAAAATCAAAAAGCTTATTAAGTCGGAAAAAACAGCGATCCACTGCGACAAATGATATTGTATTGCTCTTCGACAACGAAGGATCCGCACATTAGAAAGGATCTCGTGAAATTACCGTATAGGATATTGGGTCAGATACAGACAACAATTCAATAACTGACAAAGGGTAGACGGTGAATTTAGATAACTCTTTCCATTCTGCCACCGCCAAGAAATCCAGGCCAAACCGACCTCCTCTTAATCCAAAATTAAAATAAATATAAGCTATTTACCTAACAGATAAGAAAAAGAAACCCATTAAACCTCCAATCAATAGGAAACCTCTCAGTAAAAATGCAGAAGAACAACCTGAAAAACGCAAACAGACCACAAGACTCAATAAATTCAGATAGCAGAGAACAATGAATAACAAGGCATAAGCTGATTAATTTGAAGATTCTACTGAAAAATAAGGAATTGTGACTCGTCAAATAAGAAGATCGAGTAAAAATTCTTCTCAAAGTCGATCTAAATCAAAACCAAAATCCAGAATTCGTTAGTAACGGATCGAGGAGCGTTAGAAAATAATGGTGGAAGTATCTACTGGACCTTCGCCCTCATACAATCGAGAGGAAGGTTTAGAGCAGAGAAATCACCAAAGAGATCACGATCAAAGCGGTTTCATTACGAAGAGAGTGGAGGGTAACCTTTTGGGAGAGGCGAGCGAAAATGAGATCATTAACGCACTTTAGTTTATGCACATGAAAGGCTGTGATTCCTAAAGAATAAGTACGATTGGCTACCATAATGATCTAACTCAGTAGGATGTTCCATAATATGCATTTAGAAAAGAGGAGAATCCTGAGATTGGGTCGTAAATTTTAGATGTTTCGCATGCTGCGCTTGACGCATTCGGACAAAGCCACCAAAGAGTGTTATTTCCCAAGTGCAGTCCACCTGTTTCCAGTTAACCTGAGGTAGGTGCTTAAACTTCCAATAATATGTATGTGAATCTTGCCTCGGAAGGCGATTTATCTCTCAATCCAATACTCACCGTTATTAATCTTGATCAGGAACCAACATATTGCGCAAAATCTCCTCGCTAAATGCTTCGCGATAATGATGATATGTAGCTTGACCAAAAAATGCAAAATCCTTACGTTTACGAGGAGGCTTCTGAAGACGGCAACATAAATACTAGTGGTGGGAAATAAATTCTACAAGGTTTTAAGTCATAGAAACTCTAAACTTTTGATGAGGAAAAAGATTAAAGTAAGAAGTCCGAAACAATTTAAATCGAGGATTTTTGATGGTGTAAGGAGGGAGTGGAAAAAAAAATGACAAGGAATGTATTATTTTCTCAATTTTTATTGTGTCATGATAAATATTTTGGTATCTTAATTTAATTGTCGTTAACTTTTGTTACTTTTTTATTTATTTTAAAATAAATTTTATAAATTATGTAAAAATAGAATAATTTGATCCTCATTTTAAATCATTATTAGTTATATTTTAAAATATAAATCATTTATTTATTTATCCTTAAATTCCTTTCAGTTGTTTAGTTCTTGATTTTTTCTCTCTTTTTTAATTTTGATTTGAACGGATAAAAAAAAAACTAAATCAAATTTGCCAGGCTTCGAGTTTTTTTCCTTGTTTCCATTGCCAAGTTACTTCGTCAGTAATGCCAACCGTAAGAGCACTATACACGAGCATCGAAGTAAAGTAGGTGTAAAAACCTACCCAGGGTGACAGATTCGAACCTTCGTACTTCATCATTTGAAAAGCTAGCTCGCTTATTCCTTTATATTGTAATCGATTTCGACTGGGGTCAGAATGCTGTTGCATGTATTTTGTTCGAAGGTTATCGAAAGGTAGCGTAATGACCGAACTGACGAAGGCTGCCACTGCGAGTGAAAGAGGCTTTACGTGGCCGTAATCTCCGAAGATAATCCACAGTCTTTCGTGAACGAAATCGTAAGGAGCCGTCAAACTTATGTTCAGAAGAATGTGGCGTAAAACATTGATTCCTGAACCTTTGAGCAAAGAATTCTCTGCGGCTAGCGACTCGAGTGCAGAGCCGATGCTGGTATAATTACGACGCCAGTCAGGTCTGATCTGAGTGTCCAGAGCTTGCCGAATTGCAATGAGCTCGAAAGGGCTTGTCACGAATGCTCCTACCGCACCGGCAAAACCGGATAAAAGCATTTTCTCTTTCAATGTGAGATCATTACTAGGCTTGACTGGCTTGACTTTGTCGTATATGACTTTGTAGATCGTGTTTCTGACAAATAGATAACCGAGACGGGCGTAAAGATGTGCTTGGAATCCTGTGTAAAACTGCATAAATCCTCCTCCCTGCGAATGCATAGTTCGCATAATCTTATTGGCGTTCGTTCCCATTTGATATACTGGCATAAAAAATATAAATAAAAAAAAAGTAATAAAAGAATGTATTCATATATAGATAATAAAATACACATTACCATCGTTTCCTCTCATGCCAATTCCTTAATTTCGGTGTTGAATGGCAGTTTTGAGAAAGTCCATCGGATAAGCGACGGCAGTAGCCAATGCTCCACAAACAAGAGACAGCGAAGTAGCTTGAAGGTAACTCGGCTCCCAATATCTTTTATATGATGCGTTCATATTATTTTTTAATATATTTTTTTTTAATTTAGATATTTTTTTTTTATTATTATTATTTTATAAATATTATTATGAAACAAATTCAATTCAATGTGGTGCTTATGTTTCTCTTCCATTGGCAAAATGTATACTTTTTACTATGTTTTTTAAAAACCTGCATTTATGATGAGTTAGTTCATATGATTCGTATTGGGGGAAAAAACTCAATGAATGATATGCAAACGAATACATACTTCGATATTCCAATGTGAATTTTTTATTATTATCAATATTATTTTTAATTAACAAAAACTCTGGTACTGTGAAAATTATGGTTATACATAAAATTTATACAAAACATGAGAAACTAAATTAGTTAATCTTTCTACACGTTATTAACTTTTGTGATATTATGGGATATTGTTGATCCTTTTACCGATCCTTTTCATTTTTTTAAATGTATACTTTGTATCCATCGTAAATTGCCTGGCAAATGACCCTAATGAATTTTTTAATATTATGCAAACAACCCTCTAAATGTCACACCCATATAAATATATTATTTGATTATTTCGAATAAATTATAGTTTGCTCTTCTCTCTCGGGCATGAATATATAGCTTGATAACACCATCTAACTTATCAATTTCTACCACTCCCAACAATAAATATGATGAATTAAAGGCCTTTGACACTATAATTTGAAAGATTTCTAGTTTCCACGAATACATCAATGAATCGAGAAATAACTGTGCAACAGACACGTAAAGTGTAGATGAATTACAAGCACATACGATCGCAAAGTGTTAATGAGAAGAAACAAACAATTTTCACAGCCCATTATAAATGTTTACTTCATTTTCCAGGCTGTAAATAATAAGAGTTCATAATTTTATATCTTTACAATGGATCAACCGAAACAATTTTAATTTTTTTTCAAATCATAAACAGATAACTATGTATCTATCCATATTTATAGATAAAATATAAAAATTTATAAATAATATAGTGACGATTCTCATCTGATTTTTTTAAGAAACAACAAATATGACGGGGATGTAATAATAAGGTTATAATAGGTTATAATTATAATTTAAATATATTTAAATTATTATTAATCGTAATCGTTAGTTGTTAACTTCTGTCGAAAAAATGAATTAATACACAAAAATAAAGCTAAATGAAGCAAAAGTGTTGAACAGAGAGATGATGTCTGATTGATTGAATTATAGTTCAACCGAATAAAAAAATTACTTTCTCCATTGAACATATTAAAAAAAATGATATATAAGGGATACAAAAAAATAAAAAAGATAACATCATTACATTAGATAATAGAGATTGTCTTAAAAAAGAACTCTAAACTTCTACTTCCACTCTTTCTCTGCACTTCAAAATATTCTGAAATCATAGAAAAGAACAATCAATATCTTTCATCCTTCATCTTCATTATACAAATACTTTAGTTTTTCTCTTTTCCAAAAAAAAGAGTTGAACATTGTCAATGCTCATTTAAATTTCAATTGAAGCAGAAGTCGCTACCCAAAAAATAGCTTACAAACAATAATTGAATCAAGTGTATTCCAAATAAAACGATTTAGTTACAATCATTTCTCCATCCAAAAAAGATGAACGAAACACCAAACTCAATTTTCAAAATAATAAAATAAAAATACTTAACAATGAATAGAATGTATCGAAATAATAAAAACAAAATACTTTAAAATTTTCACCAATCATTTATTTATTTTTTTATTCAAATAAACGTAATTGAAAGTTAAAAATAAAAAATCAACAAAGTAGAAATGAAAAATGGCTTTAAAATGTAGGCGAATCTACTAAAAAATTAATAATAATAATAATAATTCTTAATTAGATTTCTTAAAAAAAGTAACAATGAGCAGCAGTCGTTCTCGTTCCCGTGATCGTCGATCCAGAAGCAGAAGTGGTGAGAAAATACCCTCCAGCAAAAAGATATACATCTCTAACCTCAACCCTGACGTAAGATAAAACACATCCATAACATCATCTTTTCTATAAAAATCCATGTGATCTCTGTCATTTTTAATATCAATATTTTACAGACGAAAGAAGAAGAGTTGAAAGAGAAATTTGAAGAATTCGGGACAATCTAAGACCTCAGTTTGAAGAGGAAGGGACTGGACATTACTTTCGGATTCGTCGAATATGCTAATGTTAAAGATGCCGAAAAAGCCATTACTGCGTAAGAAACACAATCTACTTCATATAAAATTATATATCTAAATTTAAAAATATAAGTTCTACCCTCGTCAACAACTAATTATTATATATGTTTATAACAAATATATTATTTATGGTTATAGTTTTTTATTTTACATAAAAAATATATAACGATAATTATATGACTTTTCCAATAACATGTTTTTAATGATTGATTTAATAAATATTATAGTATGAATCGAAATGAGTACGACGGCAGGACATTGAAGGTCGAATTTGCAAGATCCTCAGGAGACCGAGGAGGGTTCAGAGGAGGAAGAGACCGTGGAGGAAGTTTCAGAGGAGGAAGTCGTGTAAGCTTCGGTGGAGACCGACCTCGAGGACAATCTGATTCCGAGTGCTTTAACTGCCACGGAGTCGGTCACTTCGCGAGAGACTGTCCCAAGCCAAGAGACAGCTACCGCGGCGGCAGAGACAGCGGGAGGAGCTACGGAGGGTCTCGCGGCAGCTACGGAGGAAGAGATGAGAGAAGCGGAGATAGAGAAAGAAGAAGAAGATCTCGCTCAAGCAGCGGAGGTGATAGAAGAAGAAGCAGAAAAGATGATCGTTGATGATTATTATTTTCTTCACGTAAAATATACTTTTTGATATTTTTTAATAATCATTTTCATCTTTGATTTTATTTCCGTCAATAGTTATTGTTTAATAAAAAAATATAACCCTCAATATCTTGTTTTAAATCGCAATAAAAAAATCATTTTGAATTTTACATCATTATTAACATTGAATATTAAGAATTATGTAAATAAAAATATCATTTTTTACATTTTCGATGCTTTAAAATACCCATTTATAAAAAAACACACGTTTTCAAGCTTGTTGTTTATGATCACACATCGTTTACTTGCCTTGGATACTCATTACTTACCCACAAAAAACAAAATTTATTACACTTTCATCTAGATTTTCAAAATATTTACAAAGCAATACATTATGAATTATCTAAAATTACGATTATTAAGAGAAAAAATATTAAATCAACATTTTTTCTCTCAAATTAAATCTAGCCACCAAAGAAAATCCCATTAATTAAATACAATACAATACATTAGATTTAGAATTAGATTTTTATTGATTCTGAAAGGATACTTTTTTTCTGTAGTTCCCTCTCTCTCTCTTTTAGATTTGGTTTACATTAATTTATTGATTTGCTTACAATTGAGAATTCTCAGCAACAATCTCCACTCGAGTGGCTTATACTTTTTGTCACGTCATGCGTGCTGAGCACAATGGAATCCTTAACCCTTCCTTTGCCCTTCTCTCTTCCCACACTCGCAGACAACAATGCCTGGTAGGCCATCTCCACATTCATGCCAGTCTTTACACTAATTTCGTAGTAGACCAGCTTGTGCTTGTGCACAATTTTCGAAATTTTGCTTTGGAGCCTTTCGTTCGCTCTCCCTTCCACTAGATCGTACTTATTGCCCAAAAGCAGTTTGGGTACATCTTCCGAAACATTTGAGTTCATTTATTCAATCCAGTAATCGACGAGTTCGAGACTTTTTTATTATTGCAGGTCAAACACTATAAATGCTCCATGGATGCCTCGAAAAAACTGGGATACTACTTTGCGGTACCTCTCCTGGCCAGTCGTATCCCAGAGTTCGACGTTCCAGAACTTACCGGCCAGCTCTTCCTTCTTTGACTTGAACTCGAGTCCAACTGTGGGAGTGGTAGTAGAGACGAATTTATTAGTGACTAGTCTGTTGAGTAACGCAGTTTTTCCGACTTGTGTCTCACCAACTATAACAAACTTAAGTTTGTGGGATAATTATTTTTTGCTCATTAAAAAATACTTTTATATTTTTTTATGTCAAATCATAAGACTATTAAGAGAAATCTGATAAAAAGTTGTCTTTTTTTAATTATTTGATCGACAAATAAAATCTAACTCATTGATAACAAGATTTTTTTATTAATCTAAAATTAAAATAAATATTTCCCAAAGTATCTAAATGCTAGATAAAAAGGGAAAAATAAGTTCGGATTCCCTCCCTTTTTCTTCATAAAATGATAACTACAACCATCTACAAAATGGTATTAATTATTCTATTAAAAACAATAGTTATATACATTGCTGAATATCAATTCATAAGAAAATAAATTTCCGAGTTTTTTTGTTCTAGAGACTAGCCATATTTTATTCAAAGTTCATGAATTTTTAATAAATATATTACAATTTTCAGTGTCGCTCGCTAGCAATTTAAAATTTAAACATATGAGCTCAAATTATAAAGCAATTATATTACACCGTAAAAATATATTTACTTCTTTTTGAATGGACTCATTTAAAGTAGCAGCAAGAACGTGCCAAAAACACCCTGCGTAAGAACCCCGTACGGTCTGCATGAGTATCGAATGTAGTGAGAATGTTTTACTGTGCCAAAGATGTCTTGACTAAAAACATAAACATTCATGCTTCAGCACGTTTAAAGAAACAAACAGGTTTATCGCTGAAGGTGTTACAGCAGGGATGAAGAAGCTCAAAGAAATGGGACACATGGAAATCACAATCGAAGATCTCGTGAAGGGTCAGAAAAGCTTGATCGAGCAGGAATACAACAAACTCGTAGAAAACGTGATGAAGTGCTTGACCGAAGACAAACGCAGCCTTTTTGAAGACTTCGACTTGATTGAAAAACTGACCTCAGCGGAAAGAGATAAAGCCAAAGCTTCACATGCGAGGATAAAAAGCTATAGATACCTCAAACAATTTGATAGACAGCCGGGATTGCTCTAGCTGAAGCTGAATTGCTCCTCCTCCAAAGGGATGCTCGATTTGCGAGAAAAGGCTCTAGACCTTGAACGCCTAGCTGACGAAGACTACAAAGCAGCGAAGGAGGAGAAAAAGCTGAGACTGGACGTCGCCAAAAAGGTGAGCGACAAAGTCAATGGTTCTGTGACTAGTAAGTTCAAAGAGTTGATTCTGAGGAGAATTATGGACAAAAACAATAATGTCCAAAATAGTCCTCTTGAATTTGGGCAAAAGAACACCGGAGGCAACACTCCTCGATAGAGATCACTAGACACTCCTCGCAAGCCTATTTTCGATCGCAAAAATAGCACAGATAGTTTAGCTCCGTCTCCTCGACCTAAACTCAAATGATCTCCATTCTTAAAATCACTCTTTTTTTTTCCTTTTCTATTATTTGACTTAGATAAGAGATATTTCTATATATATCCTATATTGTGAGTATAATTGTTTAGGCAGTATTCCTGCCATATTATATATATATATTGTTAGTCGAATAATAACAAAAAATATTAATTTAATATAACAGCCTGCTGTTTGCTAAATAAAAAACATAATGGAGTCATTCCGATTTCGATCGCAATCTCAACCATCCCAAAGCATTGAAGCAGGTCGGGTCTATCTATCCAAGATCAGCAAGCAAGAGAAAAACTCATTTCCACTCATTGACACCTTTCAACTTCTAAACAGTCGACTAAATCGACACCCCTAATTTGTATAGATGGTCAAGAGGATTGTCGAGTTCAATAATAGACTTGACGAATGGCGACTTGGGCGCACATAGATTCCTCAACTCCTCTATAGTTACAATCTCTATTTAAACCTAGCAAACCGGTTAAAGGTATCTATCTCCACTTGAAGAATAAATACATAAAAAAAAGTGCTATCAATGCATGTTTTTGCTTTAGTTTTTTAATACAAGTTTTATATATGTATAAATTAAAAATAATCAAAAATATATATAACATATTCTTTATATTCTTTATTATATTTATATTTACAGACAATTTGGTTTGCCACCGATTAAAATGTCATCCTCCGAGATTTGAAAGACAGTTACCAATGGTTCATTGGAGAAACCACACCACCGGAAGAAAAACAAAAAGGAAAATACACAAACATATTACAAGTTATTCGCAAACTGCCTGATGTGGTTGACCATAAGGACAATGTTCAAATGTACCACGAAAAAGGAAGGACAGCGCATCCAGAATATCGGCCGCCAAAAGATAGAGTCGGCTAATTTAATAGAAAATAGCTCATCACTCCATCCACTGACATCGATAATCATACAACTTTCGCGAATACCAAATACACTTTTTTTTCCTAGCACAAAAACGACAACAAAAGTCTAATTCAGAGATCCAACGGAAAGTCCACAGCGAGGGATACAGCTGTTGATTAAATAACTCCTGATAAAGAACAACCAGCAGAAGAAAATGGAGAAATCCGCAACGAAGCTGGCCAAACCCCAATTTTACCCCCACAATAATAACTTCAAGGAGAAGTTTAATAATACGAGCTCGAGGACGAAGATGCAGACAACGACCAAAAGGATAAATATAAAAAAGCCTATGCGACTGCTTACTAGCCAAATCAGAAGGCACAGATCGCAGAACGAATTAGCATGGCAAAGATGGAACAGAGAACTACACTTTATCAGTCCAATGAGTACAGACAAAAGATTGAGGATTAAAAGAATATTAATAGAGTCTCGCAATGGGCGAAAAGTAAATCCAAACTCGAAACACATATCAGTCGAAAAATTGAGCAGCGAAGAGGGGGGAATATGTTTTGCAAAACGGAATTCAGAAGAAAAGCGTAAAACAAAATACTCGAAGATTTAAAATAGCTTGAGCCGATGGCCAGCCGCATACTTCCTCGACCAGGAGTAGAAAGAAAACAATTTCTCAGTGAAGGAAAACGAGTTCGGCAAGTGGACGGGAGTCCTAAAGCACGGGACTCGGTCAACTCTTATTTGAACAGTAAGGAGGAGCTAAGGTTTAGATAGAAAAATCCTTCGAAAAATGATGACGACAACTCCCACCTCCAGATGCAGGAGGTTAGAGCAAGAGGACAAATTACTCGCAAACCCAATAACATTGGCGAACCCAGTAATAGTGGCAGAAAACTGTCGATTTCGAACGAAAGAAAGAAGTCGAATTTCCCAGCAGTCCTCTCCCCCAGGAATACGGTGTCAAATTCCGAAATTAAACTGAAAATAATATCAGCCGTTGGTCCTATCAGAAACTCAGTAAAGGAAGAAAGCGGATTGTTTCTAGCAAAGGCCAGTGATATTGAACAGGAAATAAGGCAGATGAAGCTTGCACAAACAGTGAACACCTACTCTAAATATATCCAGCATACTTCGGATGCAGGGAACGGGAGGGCTCGGACCTCACATCAGCAGGAATCGTCTTCGTCAAACCCAGCTTTAAGGAAATACGAAACTCTTACTGCGATGTCCAGAAAGAGAGGTATTTATTTCTGTGCATATATCTATCTATATAATATATTTTGTCGATGCATTTGATTATTAACACTGTAGCAACCTCATTTGGGTAAATATTGTATCGCCACCAACCCGAGCGTTATAATGCTGATTAGCAAGACGCTGCCAACAAAATCAAGAGTGCTATGTCGAGTCGCGGAGTCTCGGTGAGCCATAATGTTCTGCTTCGAAGCTTGAATGTACCGAACACGGCCCTGTACAGCCATACCGACAATATTTACAGGTCAGGCGAAAGACTCCTCTCGAATCCATGGTTTCCAAAACAGTTATCGAAAGGTAAAAAGAAGAAGAAATGATCAAATTTAAGCCTAAAAAAAATTTATAAACAAAATTTTTAATAATGAGATTTCACGATATTTTATAAATTAACTCTATAAAATAAACAATATACAATTTATTTTGTATTAAATAATTATGCATTAAATATGTATGAATATATATAATATATATTAAATGATTGATTTCCTTAACAATATAATCAATAACTAAAATATAACTAGTATATTCTTAGACAGAACAATATTTTTCAAAATGAATATCACGATGTGATTTGTTTTGTAATGCGAGAATGTTCTTGTTTTTTTGGCACTTGATAGTCTTACAATTCTTTCTTGCGATATCCGAAATCAGAGTGCATTTCGTAAGATCCTGGTCCGGGCCCGTAATTGACAATATCCATTTTAGATCTCTGTGACAGCCCGAAGCTGCGTGCCGCTTATACACGATTGTTTCCGTTAGGGACTCGCCTGATAATATTATAGTGACCCGGTCCAGGAACAGCCAGTTTGGACAATGAACAGATATTATTGGCGGTTGCTTTGGAGAATGTGGTGTTAAGTTTTCCTGAACTATTTTTGGCTCTCGAAAAATAGTCCATGCGCCATTTATTATTTATGGGATTATCTATAGCAAAATATTAAGAGAAAAGAAGTATATTATTATTTGGGGTGCCAATTATTTTTTTTAATTATTATTATTATTAAAAATATTTATATAGCTTTGAAAAAGAAGAAGAAGAAGAAATGTTTACATTGGCCTGGCCCTGGGAAGTCTGTTATTTGTCTTTAGGGTAATTTGCTTCGATGTTTCATCGTAAACCGAGTGCTTGCCAAATTAGAAGGCAGCGTATAACTTCCAGGACCTGGGTTTTTATTGGTTTTGGCAGCGTAGAAAATTCCAGTGGGATCCTGATTTTCATCATGGCCTTCCCCAAATGAAAATTTGCTTGCAGCGCTTTTCACAATTTAAGGTCGCACATTATAAAGGTTGGGGGGAGGAGTCGAAGATTCTCTGAAAGGGTCAATCCATAAAAATTACAATTGTTAAGAATATTAATTGTTTGTTTTACCCTCTCGTAAAATTATGTTTGGTTCCATAACCGAATCCTGCAGCACGGGTGCATTTTGTAGAAGGTATGTTGTAGAATTAGTTTGAACTAAGATGATATTTGAAAAAAAAAGTTAATGAGTTTAGTTAGTTGTTTATTTTTTATAAATCATTTTTATACAAAAATTGTAATGTCATACCTCGAGGCTATATTTTTAAAGGACTTGAATCTCTCGCTTCTCGAGAAAGTGTAGAGCATCTTGGATGGCGAAGAGTTGAGCTGTGATTTGGCGCACCTCTCATAATTTTATTAACGCATTCGTTTACTTTCTTTTAAGGTAATATCGAAAAAAAGGAACAAAAATCTATATAAAAAATATAGAGAACAATAATTCTATATTCCACTAGAAAATAAAAAAAATATATTAATATAGAGAAAAACAATCATTAATATAATTCATTTAGACTACAATATGCTTCTCCAATATTTTTTAATATATCTTATATTTTTTATACACTTCTAATGATCAAACTCAATTAGGATATCAACTATCTGCACTATCCAATGGTAAGGAGTCAAACAACATATGATATTTCGAGCTATTCATTTCTTTCACCTTAAAAATTCGAGTACAATTTGTTACAAACTTTGATCTATTTCGCAAGATCCACTGCAAACCCACATTTCCATATGATCCACAGCAACTTGGGGACTTCATGAAGAAATACAATTTATCAACTGTATTCCTACTTTTCTAACTTCACTATCTCAATCAAAAAGTAGCAGCAATCCAAAGAGTCATCTGTCTGCAGTTGCCAATCATCTGACAATACCTAATCTCGGCTGAGAAAACCTTCCACAGGATCATGAAGGTCTGTGTGAATATAAAATTAATTACAACTTAAACATAAAAAGCTAGTTGATATATATAATTTAAGTATTTCTTCTTTGGTAAGAATCGTATTTAAAACAGATGCAAGGTGTCTGGTTAAGAAAAATCTCTAAATAAAACATCGTTTGCTTATAGGGTTTATTTATTCCAACTTATCTTCAAGAAGGAAAGATTCAAACAAACAAAAAAATGAATTAGATTAACTCTAAAAGAAAAATACAAGTTGTTACTTTTTTTTTGGAAAGAGTATTTACTAACATATTTTTTTTAAGTTTCTATACATATTTATACTTCCGAAAAAACAAAATAATATATAGAAAACATATCTCCGCAAAATATGGGATGCGTCCACTCCAAACAATAAATAAACTATCCGACCTCCCGCAACGGACAGCCAATCACTGCAGTTTAAGATATCTTCTTCGAGGAGGACGAGGTCATCGAAAAGGATTCAGATATCAATGTACCCGTCTTTGGAAGTGTGATGCTGTCCAATCCATTCAGCGAAAGCTCATTATCTAAGGAATTTCAGCATTAAAAAATGACAAGTGGAGTGCAATCATACGACACAACAGGAAGATCAAGTCTCTCTATGAGCCGAAAAATAATACAGCATTTCGAAGATGGGGCAAAGTTTTAGTAACTCAGTTTTTTGCTTTTTTTATCGATGTTTTTTCTAACATTTTATTTTATTTTACATTATCTTCATCAATTTTTTTAATTAATATTTTTTATTAAAAGAAGATCGAAAAATAACTTTTGTTCATATTTTACAAAAAAGGTTGGTTTTTATTTAGAGGTGAATATATAGGCGGTCGAATAACGGGAAAGTTTTTTTTCACCAGCGGAAATGTGTACGAAGGGGAATTTCTGAATCACGATATCGAAGGACAAGGAAGACTAACGATCAATAATGGAAGAATTTACGAAGGACTCTGGAAACAGGGCAAACTCAATGGGCACTGCAAAATTATCTACGAAGACGGCAATACTTATGAAGGGGAGGTCGAGTACACCAAAAAGCATGGTTGGGGCAAATTTACCTGGAAGAATGGTCGCTCTTTCGAAGGTAACTGGAAACGAGGAAGCATTTATGGAAGAGGCGAACTCACACTCGAATCGGGAGTTGTTAAATCCGGTTTATGGATGAATGGAAAGTTCTTATCGGATACCCCAATGTGTAGATGATATCTTGAATTTTTTAATCCTTTTCCAGAAAATGGTCCAGCACTCTTTATGTATATTTTATTTTAACAATAATATTATTTGTCCACAACCTCCCTTATTAAAAAAGCAAAGAAAAACCATAAAAAATAAAAGAAATACAAGTATGTATATTATCGACATTGATTTACTACGACCTCGTACAAAACGAACTCGCACAGATTGTGTGAAAGTAAATCAGGTTTACATCAATTGCAATCAAAGATTACGATGATTTTATTGAGTTTGTTTAGAGGAAAACATGTTTATATTAATTATAATGCAGAGTATAGTTAGAAAATAAAAAAACAATAAGATGGTGCATATACACATATTAATGTATATTGTTTGGAATTAAATTTTTTTTTTTTTAAATATAAATTTATCAAAAAAAACTTAAACCAAAGTTTTCAAAAATTTATTATTTGCCTATAAATGTGAAATACATTTTTCTTTTCTTTTTTTTAATGTATTTTCTTTTTCTATAATATCGCAACTCGAGAATAAAATAAAGTAAACTCTTTTATGTTCTGGAAAACAGTAAAAAATATTTATTCTAAAAAAATAAATTAACATCGATATATATATCGTTGATTCCAAATATAGAGTTAACTCTTTTGAAGGATTTTTTTTTAAAAAATAATTACAAAATGAAGTAGAGTTAGACGAATTGTCAACCCATGGACGGTTAAATTAGTCACAAACCCCCCGAAATCCTGGCAGCGAACAAGGATGTCAGAATAAACCCTCGCCATCACTCGTCCAAACTCACTATGCACTCAGTGAATCGAATCAACGAAAAATAATCAATTTATTCATCTGCCATGGCCAAGGTTTCTATATGCAAAAAATACATCTCTCTAAACAACAACAAAAATTATACCATTGCGTTATTAATCTTAGAAAGTCATTGAAATTCTCGACGGATTAACCTTTAGTATATGTGTTTCGTTTGTGACAGTGTACGTGCTTGTGGCAGACGATGTCAGACAATGGGCATTTCCTCCCAGCGCGGATCTCGTTTTCACAATCTTCAATATGATATGCATGTTAATTTTCTCAATAGAGATGATTCTCTTTTCACTCTTTAAAGTAACTACCCCACACCCAACATAAACATTCATCCTTTATACTTATTTTTTATTAAACAGTGTGAACCTTAACAATCTAATTATTTTTTTAAAACAATAGAAAGAATACATTTTTCGATTTTATTTCTGGCTGGATTTAATCTCACTTGTGACTATGGTTTTTGACCTCATGTGGGTTAACTAAATACTATCTATGGGTAATTATAATAAAGCAGCAAGTGTCGTCAAAATGGTTCGTGCAGGGAGAGCCTCCAAAATTGGATCCAGATCAGCCAGGCTAATCCGAATCATCAGATTAATTCGAATTATCCGACTCTATAAAAACGTATCATCACGGGTCAACAAAAAAAACTCTGATAGAAAAGCATCACTTTTTAACTAGAACAACAGTTATATGAACAATAGTAAGATGAGAACTCCTGAGATAGAAAAAACTGATTAACACAGAGATGATTTTCTACCATCTCATAGTGTTAACCAAAGTTCTCCTGAAACCAATGATGGAATAAGAATCGAAGAAGATGAAGAAATTGTTTTGCCTGTCAAAAAATTCCTTAGCAAACCTAACAACCTAAGCTGTTTAGGCGAGTGCGGTGCCGGGACTCTCATGTTTTTTCCTTAGACTACGACTGTCAACGAAAAGCCGAATTTAAGTGTTATAAATCTAAAAATACCCAAACAAGAGCCAACAACCGAAGAGGAGGAAGATGTGCCCAGAAGCCAACTTAATGGCTTCGGCTCCATACACCGATTGGAACAGAAAAGGAATTTTATGAACGTGTATCAGTCCAAAAGCGTTGATGAAAGTTCAGATATATAAAACAATCTACCGACGGAAACAAACGTGGGCCTGAAGCTGAAGGATGAAATCCAGAAGAACATAATTCTCATGGTCATCCTCATCCTAATCAGTGTTCCCATGTTCTCAACCATTATATGGATCGACGAAGAATCTGCTGAATCAGTATCCATAACATATCTCAAATATTTTTCCTATTGCTCAGGATACGCCTCGAATACACTTGATGCGCAAATTCGCTAATACATTGATTTCGGAATCAATATGAGCTCTCCATTGGTCTACCTATATTTTCCAGTCAACGATACCTGCTGTGAATATCCCACCAATTTCCCGTCATACAAATCCGTCGACATGACTACCCTCAGAGGCAGTTCATTGACAATAGTCAACTATGATAATGTAACTGTGATATTTAATGATACCAGTTCTGATGTCTTCACAGCCCAACTGAGCATAGGGCGGACGATATTCGTTTGTGTCTTGCTTGTAATTTCAAGTCTTCTGTTCGCGAGAGATGTGGAAAGATACGCACTTTAGCCTTTGGAAAATATGTACAATACCGTTAAAAAGATTACCAAAGATCCCCTCAAGGCGATCATAGCTATCGAAAACGAGGCAATCCTCAAAAGTAAATTCTTAAGTAAAGAGGAAGTTAAGACCGAGCCCATAATACTTGAAAATATGATAATCAAAATTGGTTCGCTCCTCGTCGTGGGTTTCGGGGAGGCAGGCTCGGAAATGATATCTCAAAATATAGAGAGCTATGGTGCTTTGAATGCAGGGCTTCAGGGAAGAAAGGTTATGGCTATTTTTGGGTTCTGTGACATTAGGAACTTTACTGACGCCACTTAGGTGCTTCAGACAAGGGTTATGTACTTTGTCAACGATATTGCGGCGATTGTGCACGGGACTGTCAACCGATACGCAGGCTCTGCAAACAAGAATATCGGAGACGCTTTTCTGTTGGTATGGAAGTTTGGAGAAAAATAGACAAACGTCTTATAAAAGGATGGCCACAAAGATCTCACATTAAGAAACACCAGCAAAGTGAGGCAGATTGCTGATCTCGCAGTATTTTCATTTGTTAAAATAGTGGCTGAAATTAACAAGTCCCATCTGTTATTGAAGTACAAGCACAATGAGAAGCTGCAAGTCAGGATCAAGAATTTCAAAGGAGTGACCATGGGATTCGGGCTGCATGTCGGTTGGGCCATTGAGGGTGGGATTGGCTCTCGTTACAAAATTGATGCTAGCTACCTCAGCCCAAATGTTAACATGGCCAGCAGACTAGAAGCAGCGACTAAGCAATACGGAACATCGATTCTGATAACAGGGGAGCTCGCAGATTTAATGACGCCTAGCAACAAACAAGAACTGCGGAAAATCGACAGGGTGGGAATGGCGGGCAGGGACTAACCACTTGAAATCTACACAATCGACCTGAATATAGCGAACTTCGTCGCCAATACAACCATCAAACCAAAACCAGCACACATATCAGACTATTAGCGAAAGAAAAAGAAAATTATGCTGAATCAACTGCGTCAGAATCTACTAGAGAGGTTATAAACAAGCAAAAAGATCACTTAAAACATTTTTAGCAGCGATAAGGATTATAGGCTGCTCAAGGCACCATATACACCCGAGTTCTATAAAGTTTGGAACGATGCATACACGCACTATGAAAAAGGAAACTGGCAAGCAGCAATGCCGCTTCTGGTGAGGACTGAGGTAAAAACCAAAAAATATAGCAAATTTGTATTTATTTACCCCAAAAATATAAAACCATATGAATCAAGGATACATTTTTTAGACAATGTTATAAAAAATAATAGACGGCCCTTCAAGAAGTCTAATTCGAGTTTTAAGAAACTTAGGAGAGATGCCAGACAAAGGATATAGAACCTTCATTTAGAAGTGACTATCGACATCAAAAGAATAAGCATTCATTACTCTTATAAATTTATTTTAGGCAATACAAAGCGATTGCAACCATGCATTTTATTAAACTAATCTTTGTCGAAGAATTATAGGTATATGCATTATCAATTCATGAGTTTGCAAATAAACTTGTTTACATATTTAAATAGAAGTGTCTTTGGAACCGAACATTATTAATTTAAAAAAACAGAAAGAATATAACTTACAATATTTTATTTATTTGGTTTACACAATGACTATATTTTATTAACAATCATATTCTTCAGTTTTAATATTTTTTTTAGGTTTAACATTGTCTATACTTTTTTTTTAATAATTTTATTAATACTATATAACAAATTAATATAATCTTATATTGAATCTATATTGAATCTATATTATTTTCTAGATATCCTCCTAAAGCCTTAGCCGTCAATTCGATGTAGGTTTAAGAATCTAGGCGTCAACAATATCCTTAGAACAAATTTACCATATGGAAGGAAATTGAGATACAGGGCGAGAAGCTTGTTCTACCCAATAAATACACCGTACTCTCATCGATTGGCAAAGGGTCAGAAGGAACTGTATTTGCAGCAAAGGATGATGTAAGCTATGTCGCAATTAAGAAGCTATCGACTCCTTTTGAACACTTGACATTGGCAGTCCGCACTATCAGATAGCTGAAGCTATTAAGGTTATTAAACCACCCCAATGTATCAGACATCATATAAATCTAATTCTACTCCTTAATTTAATATTTTTATTCAATATTTTTTTAATTATGTCATAGATTCTAAAAATATAAACTTTAATCTGGCCTGTTTCAAGATAGTAGTTTAAAGAAATGTAAAAATATATATAAAAAATACTAAATTAAATAATTAATAACTATATTTATCTATATAAATAATATCTATTTTATGTTTATTTCTTATGTTTTCTATTAAACTCTATATTTATTATTTCAGAATGATTGTGTCGGAATTGATGGAAACAGATTTAGGCTAGGTTACCAAGGCTAACCAAGATCTTAATGAAGAACAAATCATGTATTTCATGCGCCAGCTCCTCACTGGAGTCAATTATCTGCACCAACGCGGGGTCATCCACCGCGATATTAAACCTCGAAACATTCTCATTAATTCAAACTGTGATCTTAAGATTTGCGACTTTGGGCTGTCTAGGCTTCTCATGCCGAAATAGAACAAAAAAACAGTTTCGATGACTGATTACGTGGTTACTCGATGGTACAGGGCTCCTGAGCTCCTCCTGGCCTGCCAAGACTATGACCAGGCAGTGGACATGTGGAGCATTGGATGTGTATTCGTGGAATTGCTGCTCAAGAAATCTATCCTGAAAGGCAAAGACACAGAATAGCAGTTGAAACTAATTATACAGACTGTTGGAGTCACAAGCCTTGAAGGACTCAAACTTTAAAAAGCTCAAATTTAATTTATAAAAAATAACAATATTCACGGTAACGATAAAGGTAACCTTAAGAAAATACTTAAAAATGTTTCTGTTCATGCTTTGGACTTGGCGCTCCGCCTTCTGTAATTCAACCCTCACAAGCGAATTACGGCCTCCCAAGCCTTAAAACATCCATTTTTTGAGAGTATAGAAGACGAATGGGAGAGTTCAAAGGGCGAATATATAAATTGGAATGAGTTTGAATTTGAGTAGTATTAACTTAATATGGAGCAACTCAAAGATATTCTATATGAATAAATTCTAATGTATCATGATAAAGAATTCTGTCGTAAGCATCATTAAAAGGAGCGAAGAGGGGAGAAACTTTACGACCACATTATCCATAAGACGAGTCCAATCTGAGAGACAAATATTTTATCCTACATTACTATATAATCTTTATGTATACATATAATATGCCGATCTCTAATTATATGCTTTCTCAACAAAAATATTATTGCTTAATATATAATATTGCCAAGTATTATTACATTATTTTTATTAAATAGTATGATAAAGTTCATAAAAACAGGTTAAAAAATCAAATAAATAATGATGGAAATTCGAGGTCGACCTTATCCACCGTTGGAGTCCGGAGGATGTTTTTCATGGCCGAGAAATAGTATTTTTTTGGTTTGTTCATTTCTTATCGTTATTTTGACATTTTTCGGTTCTTCTGATATCTAATCTTATTAATTTCATTCGAATCAGGAGATGTCTGCTCCTCATAGAGTACTGCCAACTTAGAGTAATACGATCTTTAATTGAATTTCTTCCTCATCATTCTAGATTTTAAATTTTTCTCAAACACTTCTCGCGAATATTATAGCACTCGACTGGTCTCGGCGCTCACGAAACATTCATTATTCTCTACGTAAGGGTGGCTGTGTTGGGCCATCGACCCCTTCCGATGCGTATCTATCGCCTGGAAGCCTCCAGGTAAAGATGCTTTGCGATTATTTTGAGTTTTGACTGTCTCGCTGCCTTCCACTTTTTGAACTTTATTGGCAGGCTGAATCAGCTATTTGTAAGCATCAACAAAATAATCTTCATCCAGGTTGAGATTGGTTAAATGTGGATTAATATTCGGGGATGAGACATTTTGATTTTATGCTAGCGTAGGGAAAATATTTTTTTGGTTGCGACTCTTGCACTCGTATTTCCAATCAAGCACATCAGCGAGATAAATATTGTTCGCCTCGTCCATTATCCAACGCAACCGGATCAGTTGGGTCTTTATATTTAGGGTCTTTTTAGAATACGAGACGATGCGGCACGTTAAATTGAATAAATACTGCTCAATAGATTGCCTTTTCAGGTCTTCTGCTTCGTCGTTAAACACGTTCGGATGTACATATAGGGGATCGTATGTGCCGATCTCCTCAAATAGAATTAAACATTCCAGTTTGGCTCGATTCATAAAAGTATTGGTGGAATGATTTTTATGGATGTACTCGCTTATAAGAACCCCTTTTTTGGGATGGAAAGGGTGGACTAGATAACGAACATAGGAAATGTCATTAAAGATTGTGTGAGCGTTGTTGTTCGTTGGTTTACGCTTCTTAGCTTCCCGAAATAAAGTTTTATATTGGGTTTCGTTTATTTGCTGAAAAGAGTCTGATTGTTTGTATTTAATGAGATATACTTCTTCACAATCACGATAGGATTCCACCTTGTCATGTTCTAACACTTCGGGATTCTAATTTTGAGATAAAAAGGGAGTCGTTTGAGATTCTTTTTTATGGTGATTTTCCTTTACGTAATTTTTTACGCTTTTGAGATATCGGGCTCGGTATTTTTGTAAGGCAACTTCGCAGGTCGAGATTGTTAAGATGTCCTCCATCATTTTTATGGTTTGGTCTTCTTGGGAATTGTAGTAGATGCCAGTCGGTGTGCTGCTTTCGAAGAAGGCAATTGCGCAAATTAGTATTTTTAGCGATTTGTAACCTTTTGGAGTCAATGCTTGATGCAAAAGCCTCAGATACTCTTGTTTGTCGTCTTTACTTTTTGAAGCAGTCATCCACCTATATTCGGTAGTTTCTGCCCTCATTTTAAACAAAGCAGATGGGCTCTCCTTGTGTTGGCATATCGGACAATCGCAGGGATGTTCTTCGGCAACGCGATTCGGATAGTTGATTTGGCCTTCGAGGTGTCTTGATATGTTTTGGTTAATAACTGAGTTGACGGATTAGATCGGGGGTTTGTGAGATATTTATAGACTTGAAGTCTTTCGACGATTGTAAATTTTATGTTTGGGAGGCATCATTTTTAATTTTATTTTGTTTGCATTTTTTTATTAATATCGATATATGCACAAATATAATAATAATAAAAAAAGACGAACTAATTAGAAAAAATAAATATTTGATTCAAAAACAAGAAAAAGGAAGTTTATTTCACTTATTCTTTTTTTTTGTAAACAATATTTTAATCAAATGAAATTCTTTAGCTCTTTCATTGCCATCAAAAACTCGTTTCTATCTTCAGGAGTTTCTGCACTGAGATCGACTGTACGAGATTTAAACACCATGGAAAAACTCAATCCATCTTCTTGCTCCTCGCCTTTCTTCAAATACTTCTGAAAGTTTTTGCTCTTCCGACCCTGTAAGACCTAAACCAGTTCGTTCATCGGCTCCAATTTGGATTCTTCCTTGTCATACACTTGCCAGGCAAAGCATTTAAAATCCATTGAGAAGCAAGCATGAATAGTTTCCACCTTGATTCTATTATAGCAGTACTTTTTGAAAGTTCTACCCTCGGTGAGTATTTTAATGTGCTGGGCAAGGGTATTTGCTAGAGCTGCTTTCAGTTAGGCTAGCCGCTAGGGTGTGTTTTCGGCCACAACGAGTTTCACACGCTTTTTGTCTCCTACCGAGTTCTTTTTTTTGAGAATACTTCTTTTTGCAGTTTCAGGCAATATTTAAGTTTAAATAGTCATGACTTTTTCGATGTTAATGGCTTCAAGTTTATCGCTAGATTCGATAGGAACACAGTTATAAATTAGAGAGGAGTTTTCCTGATTCTATGAAATCTCAGGCTCCACCAGAGATTTATTTGGTGGTTGAGAAAGCTTACATAAGTTCGAAGATCGCCTTTTTAATGGTTTTGTGATGCACATTTGCTCTTTCTCACAATTAATTATCTACTAAGTCAGTAAAGGCTGCTCTTCACATATTTGGTGGATTA
>JAHDVE020011835.1:0-14878 GCA_022606495.2 Halesus radiatus
AATAATGCCTTTGCATCAAATGTGAACTCAAATAATATCTAAAATATTAATCATTTCATTTTATTTTTATCTAGTTTTAATGCAAATTTTATCATTTAGTTGATCAAAATTTACCTGCTTACTAAGAGCTCCTGTGCCGAGGCAGACTAGGTTTATTTAAAAACTGATTGTTTTTAAGGTCTTTTCAAGATACTGGATAACCCCTCTCCTTTGATTTCTTTGAGATCATTTGATTTTTCTGTTTTTTTTAATATTTTTATTTTATGCCAGGCGGAAGTGCATTATACAGCTTAGTGTTGAGATATTTATAATTCCTTTGTCCAAAAGCAGTATAAAATTTAGAAATATTCATAATGTCATTTTGGTTCGCTCTTGTGCCGTGAAAATTTGGTTTCTTCGTTTTTTTTTATATATAATATTGATGTATTTTCACCTGTTTTTTTTTTTTACATATTATTTTGTTTAACGTATAATAATACCTACATTAGAATGTGAGGATCTTTCGTTCTAGAACAATTAGATTTGCGAATACGAGGTTTGTTCAAAAGAAAAGGTGAATTTCGAATTTTTTCGAAAAGTATTTATTTATTCATCAATATCCATTTTCTCCCCTTCAAAGTAATCACCCTCAGATATACTGCACTTATGCCAGCGCTAGCTGACACTTCTAATGCTTTTCAGGTATGCATCAATAATTCTCTGAGTTCTGACTTTAGCATCAATTTATTGGCCAAAACAACTTTTCTTTCGATTCTGCTGGTTTCAGGGACAGGAAGAAAAGTCATTAAATCTGGTGAATTCAGAGTGGTTGAGGCACAGTTGTTTTTGGTCAAATAATCACGAACAAGCATTGATGTGTGAGCTGGTGCATTATCGTGATGCAAAATCCATGATTTGTTTGTCCACAATTCCGATCATTTTAGCCGTATTGCTTCACGCAAACGTTGCATAACTTCCTTGTAGTATTCCTTATTAACCGTATGACCTGTTGGCAAGAACTCATGATGCACCACTCCATTGTAATCGAAGAAAACAGTGAGCAAAACCTTCACATTTGATCGAACTTGGCGTGCTTTTTTCGGTCTTGGATCTTCTGGCTGCATCCATTAGGATGATTGGGCCTTGGTTTCGACGTCATAACCATATACCCACGTTTCATCACCGGTTATGACCCCTTTGAGCAAATCTCCATCGTCGTTGACGTCATTCAACAACTCCTGAGCGATACTAATGCGACGTTGCTTTTGCTCAAAATTTAGCAATTTCGGAACAAACTTCGCTGCCACACGTTTCATGCCCAAAACATCCGAGAAAATTGAATGGCATGAGCCGATTGATATGCCAACATCCTCTGCAACTTCCCTAATAGTGATTCGACGATTTTACAAATCCATTTTCTTCACTGTTTCGATGTTTTCTTCGTTTGTTGACGTGGTTGCAACTCCAGGACGCTCATCGTCATTAACATCTTCTCGGCCTTCTGTAAAGCGCTTGTACCACTTATAAACACTTTTTTGAGACAAAGTACACTCGCCGAATGCCACAGTCAACATTTTAAGTGAGTTGGAACACTTTATTTCATTTTTAACCCAAAATTTAATACATATTCTTTGATCCATTTTTTTCAAAAGTAAAAAATCGAAGAACACAAAAACGCAACTTTTCCAGTTGTCAAAAACAAACCACTAATCCAAAATGGCTGATAATGCTAACATATGATAAACATATGTGTACCAACATAACAAAAAAATCGATAATCGAATGTACACAGACCGCGAAAATTCTAAACTCATCTTTTCTTTTGAACATGTAAATCTAAGCGTGTTTTTTGTTGGTCATAAAAAAAATATTTTTACTTCATTGTTTAGTTAAGGGGAACGGCTGCGGTGCCTGTTTCATACAAAACTGAATATTGGATTGGAGGAGAAAATACCCATCCAAACTGAATGATCATTTTTTTATAATTGAAGGTTTAGTAAATATTTAGTACGGATGAGAAGTATTTTATTAATATCAAATATCGGCTATTAAAGGAATTGATTTTTCGCGATTTTAGAGGCATCTTTAAAAATTATTTAAGCGCTAACGGTGATTTAAAAAAAGTTTTAACCCATCTGCTTTGAAAACATAATGAAATATAAAATTACCATTTTTTATATTAAAATAAGCATTATGGTGAACTTTAAATTAAATTAAAAACGACCAATTTACGGTTTTGGCAACACAAATTTGCCATACAGAATTTAAAATATCGACCCGAAAAAACCTTTTTTTTAATGTTTTATTTTTATATTTTTATTTATGTAATCATACTTACATAGCAAATATGATATATTTTTTAAAAAGTAAGATAAACCCGCAAATAATTTTCTAAGCTGCCTCTAAAATTATGAAAATTCTTTTTTTTTTCATGGCAGATACTTAAAAAAATTAAAACAAAAATAAATAAAATACTTTTCATCCGTACTAGATATTTACTAAACCTTTTAATAAAAAAAAGATCATTCCGCTTGGGTGGGTATTTTGGCCTCCATTCCAAAATGAAGTGTTTGTATGAAACAAGCACCGCAGTCGTTCCCCTTAAGGTCGTACATTTCAATCCTCAATCTGTTGACAGTTGTTCAAAGTGCCAATCTCATTGTTCATAAATAGTTTTATTATGTAACTCATTTAACATACGAGTATACCAACTCTAACAACGTTTTAGCTGGGTATTCAGAGCAGTTATTAGTGAAGTTATCCTAGAGATTAGTGATATGACACCGTCTAGTAAAGTGTGGGTATACCGAGTATTACAGTATTTGAAAAAGTATTACACTAAATCTTTAGCAAGGGAAACACATACGAGTACTTATTAATGTTTCTTGATCTGACAGAATAAGCAATCCATGTAAAGGGAGAGCTCGCTTCTTCCCTCCAGTATGATGAGATTAAAATCAACCCGTGCTTGAACCAAAATATACCAAGCAATATCGAATGACAGCAAAAAGAGATGAAATACAATAATGATGAGAAAGAATTCTGAAATATAAATAGAATTTAATCACAACAACGCCTTGAAGATAACTACGAGATAAGATTCACGTCCCTAGCTCCAGAAACAATCATTAATTTCCTGTTTCTCTGATCCTCATCAATTCATCCTGTAATTATTATCCCTATAGTCGTTTATAAAAAACATGAATGTTTGCCTGGTTGTCTGTCCTCGAATTTGTCGCAAATTACTTGGCTGGTTTCGCTGAAAATAGAACAATTTGTTCTTATCAGATCCGGTAAGGTTTAGAGAGCTTGAATGAAATCCAATATGTAAAACTGTTTGCTATAACGTTTTAAAATTAGTATGAAAAACATTGAACCCGCCATGTTGTATTGAGGTTAGCCCATAGATATACCACTCTGGTTAGCCACGGATTACATATTCAAAAGAAGAAGGTTTTTTTGGGTAGAATATTTTCAAAACGGAAAACACAAGTAGGTACCTACCTAAGAACTTTATTATTTAGATTCATTTGTAGAAAAATAATAAATAATAAATGTTTGGAATGAAATACTATTTCCAAATTACTGTTTCTTTGTTAAGAGATAGTAATAGTCATCACAAGGCATTACTGTCAAATCAATTAATATAATAATAATAATATATTTATTGAAATTAAGTTTAACTATAACTAAAATAAATGTACAATAAAGTGTTCAGTCCTTTAAAAAGTAGGTATATAAAAAGGAAAATAGAAGATAATATAATGTAATATGTAAAGAACAGAAATGCATAGTAATAAGTTGAAGTTTCACATAATCCCCCTCACTAGACTAGCCTGTGTTGAGGCAGTAATTTTACATATTATTTTATAATATCTTTGAATATACGCTCATATTGACATATATATATTTATATAAATATTTTTTTTATTTAATATGATTATTTTTATTGACAGTAAGCATATAAAAATAAAACATAATTCATATAGTGTAAAAAAAACATAATATAGTTATTCCTCACCATAAAGGAACGAGGTACTTGTGTTTGTGAGGGATTTTCGTTTAAATAATTAGATCCTAACTTAAAACATTGTTGTATAATAGCAGGAAAATATGAATTAGTCATGTAAATTTTGTAACTTATAAATAGTAATAGTATTAATGAAAAGAAAAGAAATGAAAAGAAACGCAAGGTTTGTTAAAAAATAAAAGCACAAAAATCTAACAATAATAACAAATAAAAGACAGTTACAGTAGTTTGAGGTAACGTTTTAATTTATGTTGGAATTCATGGATATTTCCTATAATTTTAAGTTTAAAAGGAAGATTGTTAAAAAAAGGTACTCATAGATAGATGTAGGTGTTTTACGTATGCTTAGTGTTAAATTGCGGGATTTTAATGTTATGCTGATATCTTACGGATATATTAAATTGTAATTTATTTGACGTTTTTTCTTTAAAAGATTGAATAATTGAAAAAAGGTTGTCAGCGAAAAACGTTGATGGTTTTTTTTTTAAATTACTTTTATTATCAATCTTGGATTATTTTAAGTGGACTTGAAATATTATCGTTTGTCCCCCCCCAGCCAACAATTCCATATTGTAAAATATAGTAAACGACTGATGACAATGCCCTCAAATTACATAAATTCCAACGAATTCTAATGCGCATCAAGGGCGCTTTACAAATAATTAAATAACATATCACTTGACGTATAACCAATACCTTACAGCAAACTTTATTACTAATTGCTTATAAGTAAGACTTATAACTGTTGACTTACAACTAAACTTATAGCTAAGGATTAACTACCGTGACTTATAATTAGTGACATACATCTATGGCATGTTGTTAGTGACTTACCAATTAAAAAGTTATAGCTACTGACTTCCAATTTAGACTTTAGTATGTATAACTAGGATATAAACCTAACAAATATATGAATCTAGTACATATTTAAAACTAATACGTTTATATGACCACGTGCATATTTTATACACAATACTGCAAAATAACTTACACCTGTGGCCTAAAACTAGAGTCTTACAACTAATATACCTATTTATAATATTATAATTACCTGTTATGATTATTGCGCATGCTGTCAGTGGTAAAGCACACAAAAGTGTATTTTTTTTTTTAATTAAACAGGGTAATCTGGGCGGTAGAAGGTAAATAGGTATATAAGTAATTCTTTTGGACCGAGTATTCGAAAACACCATTACACTAATGCGGTCATAATTCTGGAAACAATAATTTAAAAAGATGAGTCTTTAGTTTTGCTCTGAATTCAGTAGAGCTGTCGATTTTTCGCAAATGTGAAGGGAGTTTGTTCCAAGCTATTGGGGCTGCTACCGCAAACGCTCGGTCTCCGAAATTGGTATTGGGATTGCGTTTAGGTACTGAGAGTCTTCCTATGGCTCTTGAAGACCCTGATCGAAGAGATGATTTTCTAGTATTGAGATCGTGTGGAGTGCATAGTTCCGACAAGAAGGGTGGTGCCATGTCGTGTATCGTCTTAAAAACCATCCAGCATAATTTGAACTGGATCCTCTCAGGACACTTAAGCCAATAAAGGTTCCGCAGATGTTGCGATATGTTAGAGTATTTGGAAACGCCGGTTATCAGCCTTGCTGCAGCATTGAAAACTGACTGAAGTCTGTCAGTATATATTTTGGGGAGACTTGCATACTCGTATATGCCATTGTCAAGTCTTGACACAACGTAAGAATTTACCAATATCTTTGTGCCATTAGCCGGAATATTTCTCCGTATTGATTTGATTTGGCGCAGGTGAAAGGAACCTGCGCTTAATGTCTTGTTAATCTGGGATTTGAGTGAAAGATCTGCATCTAGATGCACACCTAGAAGTTTAAAGCCTATTTTAAGCATGATGTTACAGCCCGAAGAAGTGATAGGAGATTTATCTAACTGATTGGCGCTTTTTTGTTGCTGTCCAAAGAAATTGTGTTTTGGATGGATTTAATTTTAATTTGTTCGAATTTTGACAGTAATGTCTTTAAATTTGTCTTTCTCATTCGGTGCACAATAGAAGTAAATTTGCTGATCCTCAGCATAGCAATGAGAAAGAAGTCCGAATGATTCTATTATTTTGATAACATCGTTGATGAACAAAATAAAAAGTAGGGGTCCCAGCACTGAACCCTGGGGGACTCCAAAAGTAAGGGTTACAAAGGGAGAGCTTTTACCACCCGCTTGTGCAGATTGGGTTCGGCCACAGAGGTAGGATTTTATCCACTGAATGATTTCGCCAGCCAGTTCAAAAGTCTTTTCCAGTCCATCGATCAAGATATTATGATCGATGGTGTCAAATGCTGCACTAAAATCTAATAATGATAGCAAAGCTAGCTTACCTGACTCGTTTGCAAGCATCAATAATCCAGTCTCTGTAGAATGGTGCCTCCTATACGCTGAATGGTATTTTAAAAGCAGTTCATTTTTCGCCAGATGGGCGGTAATCTGCCTGATCACAATTTTTTCAAGGACTTTTGAAATAAATGAAAGATTTGACACGGGGCGATAATTACCCAAATCTTCAGAATCTAGTTTACAATAAGGGCCGTCGTTTTATTTTTATTGTTTTTAGAAATACGTCCTTGCCGAGCATATTTCTGTGAACAAATTTTATTAATCGTTATAAAACTGCAAATCCTTCAAGTTATTAGAAAAAAATTCTTACATAGTGGAAATTCAATTATTCGGAAATATCACTAAGTAACACAGTTGAACGGAGTTAATCGAAAATATGCCAGAGGCCAAAGGAAGAATATTCTTTATCAAATAAAAATATTTTTTTCCATTCCTGACTGCACTGATGACTAGTAGAGATACCGAATGGGAATCTATTGGTGGTATTATTTAGACTCTGGATTTTGACGTACCTTAGTTTTTTATTGACAGAATTAAAAGTAAATACGTTATCGTGGATAATAAGGAACTCCAGCCAATCGCACGTAATGAATTCACAGAGAAGGAATTTACGCCCGAACATCCGCGTAATGCCTGAAACCGCCTATCCAATGACGCCAACCAAGCAGGGCATCTTTTATGAGATTGTGTTTTATACATTTTTTAAATAACGAGTTATAAATTCTACACATAATGATATATATTTAACCTTATATATTCAGTATCAGCGTTTGTTTGTCAAAATTTTTCACTGGAGTTCCTTATTAAAATAAGTACCGCTATTAAAATGATTTCAATAAACAGCTAATTTCTCATTATACATTTTAACACAAAATCCGTTATTTCGTAGGTAATCAAAACGATAGCTGTGTTTTCTTGAATCCTTGCTGCTGCCTTGAAAATTAAGGCGATCCACCGGCTACAATACCAACGAAATCACGCGCTCCTTATGCAGGTGGCGACAAGGTTGAAAGTCCCGCTTAACTTCGGCCGCATGTTTCGATTTACACAAAAAAACCATCACCAAAATGTGTGTTTTATTCTATTCTGTAAAGCTCACACATAATTATTAAAATGTTTTACGGTCATATTCTAAAAAACTTAATTTGCCACAATGAACAACACGACAATATCGGAAAAAGAGTTCGTAAGTAGGAGATTTTGAGCTTTAAACATTTTTTTAGGTTTGATACTTAATTTTTTTCTACGCTTATAAAAAGGCACACCAAAAAAATGGACGGTTTAACGAAAGACCAAGGTGTGTTCTACTAGCAGTATTTATTTAAATTATCTATGATATTTCTAGGTAACCAAATTCTCAAACCGAAAACACATAATTTTGCATTACTTCCCATTGCATCGCCTTAAGAAATTTTTTTAATGGGTGCAGCATAAATCTCTAAGAGTATTTTCGTTAACCGTATAAATGCGGATAGCCGGATTGATATTTCAACTAATCATTGGGTTGTGCAATGGGTCACACCCATCACCCTATGAGGAACTCCAGTGAAAAATATAATGGTTTTAAAAATATGTATTTATATAGATCAGCAAACGCCAATTCTAAATATGTAACTTTATTACACGTTGAATTTATAAATTGTTATTTAAAAGTTAATAAAACACAACTCATCAAAACACATTGTTATGTTGGTACCATTATATTTTGAACATTTGACGTCACGTGCGCATTCTATTTTTGAATTATTATGAACATTCTTATTCTTCATTTTTGTTTTGTATTTCATATATGCGTTTTCTTTGTTTTAAAATTAATTTATGCTCTATAATTGTTGCTCAATATAAAAATAAAATAAAACCATTATTAGTTAATAAATTAGAGCATTCATGAGCAAAACAATTATCAATATGGATATAATGATAATATTAATGTTCAATACTATTATTATTCATTGAGTTATAGACTCTAAAAAGGTATATAATTTTATTATTAAAGTAAAGCTCATCCTTGTTTTGACATTTGACATTCTAACCTCAAAACTGATCAATGCCAACCGGCCATAGATTTGGAGCGTTTTGGTGGGCTTTGAAAAATTTGAACATTATTTTAACTAAGAAAATTAACTTTAGAAAAAAAAAACGAAATATACCGTTATTTAAGTTTGAACATCCATTATTGATAAATAAAAATTAAAAAAAAATTGGACTGGTTTTCCATATATTATACTTTTAATTCTTTCTAATTTTGAAATTGTTAATTCATGGTGGAATTCCATAATAAAATGATTTTTTTTATTAAAAAACCTTTCCACTTATTTATTTTCGATCGGACCGGTTTCACCCTATCATAATAATAATAATAATATTCGGATGATTTTTATAGCGCCGTTTTTGTGAAAAATCACCTCAAGGGCGCTTTACAAATCTTACTTCCTATTCTTACATTATTCCTATATTAAATCTATGACATTTTTTTTTTGGACACTATCATTACACATTATTTATAGACCATATAAAGGATGCAGTTAAATTATCAAAACTAAATACGGCTTGGTCTATGTTTTCATACATGTTTAATTGAAAAAAAAATAATAGAAGCTATCTGTATTTATTCCTTACGATATATTGCAAGACGCTAATACGAATGATAGGAGTTATGTAAAGTTGGGCGGCGGGTGAGGACGGGGGCCGGGGGTACTGATCCTATCTTCCAATCTTCTTTGTCTTTGTTGGTGACTCCCCTGGGCTGCGTGACGGGACGCTCGGTGTTGGTTTGCCCATACGCCAGGTGGCGCTCGTCGGCCGGCTTCAGGATCTGGAAAGACCACATCAGCGTGTCGTCTATTTCTCGCCCCAGCCAGTGGTATCCTTGTGGGGGGCGGACCACAGCAGGCCGCGGAGCAGCCTTCTCGGGCACGTCCGTGGGCCGCATGATGCACCGGATCTGCTCCGTGAACTGGAGGTCAGAACTCAGGTCGCTGTGACAGCAGAATATCTTCTCGTCAAATGTTTTTATTTCCTATTGCGCCTTTCTCGGTAGCCACGAAATCTAATTTTGCGGATTGCTATACAAGGTTATACAGCGATATCTTTGCAACTTATTAAAGGCTCCAAAATAGCACATTCACCATTAAGTTTGAGTTGTCTAGCTCGTATACGATATTGTTTACAATCACCACAGTTCAAAGAATAACATTGTAAATCATTCACTTTGGGACACTTTTAACAAGCAAAAGGGTCTTTTAATAAGCACATATGTCGAACGCTTCGACCGACCGATGCTTTTGGGTTAGTTTAGAACAACGTGACAGATTTGAAGTTAAAATATTTGGGTTTTTATTTTATTTTTTATTATAAACTTGATTTAAGCCCGAAACGGCCACACTAAAATTATATGATTTTTATAAATGTAACCTATAAATTATTGCGGTTATTTTACGCTACTTTAACACCGGAAAAAATAAGAACTAAGCAATGTTTCCCAGATAAACTGGAGCGCTTATAAAAAGCTGCCGGCTGCTGCGAGAGCGCCAAAATCATAGGCATTGTCAGACAGGCCAGTCTGTCATCATTTAATCATTTTATATTATACTTTATCCAAAAAAAGAAGAGGAATATAATATATTTATTTTACTTTTTTTTTTAAAGTAAACTTTAATGTTACTTTGAAATAGTATGTCATGTATATTATACATACTCTTTCGTAGTACCATGTAGAGTACCTTTTTTATACAATAGATGTTACAATTCATGACACATTTTACTCATTTTCTTTATAGTTTTATAATTTTCGTAATATAATTTGGCAATATAATGTTTAGTGTTCATTTTGAAATGAGAACAGAAATAGATAAAGATATATACGTTAGAACAGTTATAAAGATTCAATGGTTATTGTGTTTAATTCGTAGAACTTCATTTAATTTTTGGTTAGGTCGCATTGAGACGACTTATTTATATGACTATATACCCGTACAAATTTTTTATGGAATTTGAAATGATTAATGTTTTCGGTAAAACCCGATTTACTCAGAAAACAATTGTGATAATTAATAATGTTTATTCTGTGAGGTATTTACATTTGAAATGTGTTTTCCCCCGTTAAATGGTATAAAGTTTTTCTTAATTGTTTCATAATGACGTGAAGACTATTTACTGCAATGAATTTAAATGTATTGGGTAAATTATATTATTTCATTTTCATGAAAAAACTAAGGAGAGGAGAATAGATATTTTTTATTTCTATTAATCGATAATTCTTTTATTTATCTCTATTTGTTCCAGTATATCGAACACCATTTCATTCTAAATATGAAGGTTTTTTCTCACTTTTGCCAAGCGGGGCGTGATTATTCACGAAGAGATGTTCTGTGAATTTTGAAATATTTTTTAAAATTATTATAACTAATTAACTAACTAACCATCACGCCGATTCATCCCAGAGGGATAGGCAGAAAGGACGAACCGCTAAACAACTCGATCTTGGCATACACTTCTCGCTTCATTTACATTCATACATCGCCTCATGCATTCTCTCCTATTATTCCGACTTCTGACATGGCCCGACTCAAGTATTTTTATTTATTTTTTTAAAAGAAAAACAAATATTCCCTGGTTACGAATTACCTGACAATATTTGAAAATCTGCTACTACCATCACAGTAAGCGGAAAATATTGCTTGTGTCGTAATGGAAGACTTAGCCAGCCGATAAATTGAACTCACGACGCCTGGGTGAGACCCAAACGCTATGCCAACTCAGCCACTGACCGGTCAAAGATTTGATTCATTTGATCATGCCATGTCTTTCTCGGCCTTCCCTGGCTTCTTCTTCCATTCACATTCGCGTCATATACTCTTCTTACACTCCTTTCTTCGTTCATTCGCTCTACATGCCCAAACCATCTAAGCGTCCCTTTCTTAATCTTTATTAATATTACTATTAAATTACGTTATTTGAATCTAGTTGAGAAGCCCTTCCCTTCTGTCTGATGTTAAGTGACGTTACAGTCGGTGTGGTTACATTTTAATTCAAATATGCCACTATTTTTATTACTATTAAATTACGTTATTTGAATCTAGTTGAGAAGCCCTTCCCTTCTGTCTGATGTTAAGTGACGTTACAGTCGGTGTGGTTGCATTTTAATTCACATATGCCATTATTAATATTACTATTAAATTACGTTATTTGAATCTAATTGAGAAGCCCTTCCCTTCTGTCTGATGTTAAGTAACGTTGCAGTCGTTGTGGTTACATTTTAATTCACATATGCAATTATTATTAATTTTACGATTTAAAATTTTAAAGTTTTTAAAAGTAGTTCCTGTATTATTCTTTATTCTAAAACCGATATTTATATCACATTTATTTAATTTATTTGCGTTTTTTTTTTATTTCGGTTTGTTCGTGTAAATGTGTGCTGTGAACCAATATTCAGTGTGAAGGATAATGTTGTAATCAACCTTTATGCGGTGATGCTGGATTCGAAGCTCACCAATTTGATTTATGTATAGATCTTGTCTTTTATTGACGTATTAGATATTAAATATTCTTTACTCGTAGTGTGTATGAAGTGAGGGTTGGTATTTTTGTGTTGACAAGTATAACAACGATAATAATTAAAGGAACGAGGTCATGAACTGTAAACGTCTCCATATAAATGAGAACATAAGTTATTTAATGGTTTTACTATCGCAGTAAAGCGCCTATGAACAAATATTTAAAAAAATAGAATTTTTTCCAACTTGTTAAACACATATCGCGATTAATAAGAAAAATTATTTCCCTCAATACCTGTGTTGTCCTTGAGGATACTGTATAGAGAGGAAGGAGTGAACGGGGGTTTTGAAGAGTTATAGGAGGGAGGAAACACAGATGCCGGCAAATCGTTCAACAGCCGAGCTGTTGAACTCAATAACGAGTCATAGAAATGACCCGATAAATGTCAACAGTGTACAAATGTTTCCCAATTGTACACGGTTCCATCGGAATCCGAATGGTAATTTTGTTTTCGAGGTATGTTAGCAGTGTGTGGTTGATCACATGTTCTATCACCTCGGATGCAACTGGTTGTTATGACGTATTGCGATTCCGTTTGTAATGTTTTATTTATTATATTTGGCAAATAAAACAAATGTCATTTGTTTTTAGTAGAAGCATATATTGCGCATATAAAAAATTGTTCTAAATTTTTATTATTTATTCATGAAAAATGAATCATGGAGTGAAGAGGTAAATTATTAGTGAAAATTAAAACAATTACACTGGTAATTTTAAAATAAAACAATAACTTTGTTTCCATCACTTCCGTTTTTTATACACTTCTTGCTGACCGGGTTTCGCTACTACCGTAGCTTCTTCAGGGCAGTATACTATCATGTATACTGTATGTATATGGAAGTTAAGAAAGTTATTGTTTTATTTATTTTTTAAATGTATCTATCATAACATATCTGTAACGTTTAATTATCGACCAATACGAGTATTGAATAGTACAAAAATAAATGATTTTTGGTAAAGGTTTCGTAACGAGAGTATTGTCGCATTAAAAATAATAATAATAATGGATGAATACCCACTGTTGCACCGGCATATCACATAGCCGAGTACCCGGCTGATACACAGTTGCTGTAGATGTATGTACGAGTATATATATATATTTTTTGGCCGGCGGCTTACCTCTCGACCTACCTCCAACCCATATTCGGTTCCCGCTCGATTTGTGCGAAAGCGACAGAAGTAAAAATTCTCGTGAGATTTAAGTAGAATTTGTTATTTACTAAATTCGGATTTTGACGCAAATGAAACTGTTTTCAGCAGTCATCAAAATTTTATTGTATATTTCATCATATTCCTGAGATAAGATGAAGGATATTTTTTCAAAAGTAGTATCTATTTAGTCATAAATATTTGCCAAAGTTGCTTCCTGAAATATTAATAAATTAATTTTTTTTGGCTTGTATGTTCCAAATTAACACAAAAAAATACTTCTCATCCTTAGATATTTGCTATACCTTTTGATTATTTTATTTTATTTATTATAAACTTCTGTAACTATGCGTGTGGAATAGTGCTGTTTGGTGGGTACGCCTCAAAGGTATGTTGCAATTAATTAGGGACAGAAGCTAGGTACAGTCGATAATATTATTTAGAATTCTATATAGGAACGTTAGATCAGTTACTCTTCGCCTTAGTAGAAAAGATTGAAAAGTACATTGAAAGTTATTATTGAATTTCTAAGTAAGATATTTTATAAATTTCTTTTAAATGCGTTCTTCGCTATCAATGTATACTTTTTATATTGAAAATAATAATGTCACTTCACAAAGTTACGGCTTCATATGAAAATAAAAAATATATTATACTGGTATTACATGACTATAAACAACCCACAGAAATTACAACTGTGAAAATTAAAAATTAAGTTGAACAGCAATGGAACATTTATTAAAAAAAAGAGTATTTGAATATAATCAGTAAGTGGCCAATAATAGCAAAAGGTAAAAAATGAAATAAAAAGAAACAAAAGTAAATACAATCTTTCACCAAAGTTTTAAGGCACTTCACCGTGTTGTTCGTAAAGATTCTGTATAAATAGTTATTTGAGAAAACATTCTTTAAAAACACAAAGGACGATTTTATCTATAGTAAATAGGTTAATAATATGAATAGAACAAGAGGCAGGAATTTACAAAAATAATTTGGCTTTAGGCAGTAAAAGCATAAAAGAAAATACCACTGCGTCACGTCGTTGAGAAATCTGAACAATTTTACTCAAGTAGTCAAGTATAACAAGAAATGGTTCTTTAATAGGTACCTTATACGTAAGAAAGTACGGTAGAAGGCTTCCTATATCTGTTTTATATTCAAATTTAAATGTATCATTTCCCTACATTCAGTGAACAAAGTTAAGACGTGTTTTTTTTAAGAGATAAATTGAATTTAGTTCCAATTTGAAATGACAATATGTTTGGTTCCTACCTTAATTGCCATTTGTCCTGTCCTTACCTTCTCAAATCAAATACATCGTTTTGAAAAATGGAACAAAGCGATTTGACAATAATTGTTTAGAGTGCTCTCTTGTTCGCGAGAAAAAAACTACTTTTCGAGGAGCATGTTCGTTCTTGACTTCATTCGGTAAGTGTTTGGTAATCCTTGATCTTTTAAACCTTAAAACTGTTCCTTATTACAGTCAACCAAAACCGTATTTATTATTGTCGTTGTTATTTACAGTCCACAACAGTTTTACATTCGAAACCCCACATTTTCGTCCGGGCAGTTTGTAACATTGTATAACAGGTGCTAATTTTTGTCATCTGGTTATATTTTCATCTGGGGAATATTAATCAAATGAAAAAAATCAACTCTAATAAAACAAAGTTTTTGCATAACATTATTAAAAATTCCGTAATACGTTATATTATGAACTCCATGAACCCGGGCACTCCTGTTAAGTCACCTACCATAGCGAACCACTTGGGCTGACCTATGGCAGAGGTGTTGGATATC
>JAHDVE020011836.1:0-14469 GCA_022606495.2 Halesus radiatus
TCGTGACCACTGTGCGGCGGTTTGGAATGCGCGCGAAGTGGAATGATTTTAAACTAAAATTAATACCCGCCGTCAAATAACAAAGACGATGTTTTGGGAAATTGCGTTATTCCAAACGTATTGACAAAGATACTTCATGGTTGTTTCAATATTGAAATGAGTATTATAATATAATACAATTTTAAAAGCGGATAGGTAATATGTTCCAGCTTACCTGTACATTTTCATTGACAGTTAAAAGTTCTCCGGGAACTATCAGCGACTTCTTTACAAGTTGTTTTTTTACGGGTTGATATAGTTTCCTGTAAAAAAAATACATTGATGAAATAAAAATTTATTCAAATTTTCTGAGAATATTTAAATAAACTATTTCTATCAACGGTAATTATGTGTACATCCCAATTTGGGCGTAAATAATAAATAAAGATGATTGGAACTTACCCAAACATTCCAGCGTTGACTTTTCTCTTCCTTAGTCCGCTGAGTGGACCCACTTTTTTATTTCCTTTGTTGCCCATTATACTGTATCACTCAGGAATCTCAAAATCGATTGCGCGTAAACTATATTGATCTTAAAAAAGTAGCACGGAACGAAGCGACGCGAACTATAAAGACGTCTATACGCCACCGAAGTTGGGCGTGAACTAACTCGGTATAGAAGTGGAACATTGAAATACGTCCTAACGTTCAGTAACTATAGAGTTGAAAATAGTATGAACCTCCGGGTACCTGTTCGATATTACGTAAGAAATATTTTATTAAAAACACGTATTTTATGTTATGCTGTTATATTTAGGGCTAAAATTCAAAATGTTTCACGGTCATCTAATGGGTAATAATTTTTTCTACATGACGCAATAAAACAAAACTAGATAAATTGTTGTTAAGTGGGAGATCCTGGATATCAAACCATTTTTACAGCCCTCACTCTTAATTTTTTTCTAGGCTTATAAAGAAACAAATATTAAAAAAATGTTCAGTTAAATTTGGGGCAAGGATGTGTTCCATTCACAGTAATTTACTGAAGAACCTAGAATAATTATAGGTAATCAAACTTTCAAAGCAAAAAAACACCATTTTCATGATTTTGACGTTTGCGAAACAAGCGATCGCCTTAATATTATATAATATGAATGAAGAGCACTGCTAATTAATGAATTTTCAGCTGCAATTGTTTTGTAACTACGCGTGTGGAATAGTGCTGTATGGCGGGTATGTCTCAGAATTATGTTGAAATTAATTAGGGACAGAAGCTCGGTGCAGTCGATATTATTATTTAAAATTCTATGTGTAAATGTTAAATCAGCCTTTCGCTTCTGTTAGCCTTTATTGCAATATCAATGAAAACATACATAATATTACCTCCCCAAGACGTCTTTTTAAAAACCCCAAGGAATTATTTGAATACTACATTGTAGGAGAATTTCAGAAAACATCTCCAATTTTAACTTTACACACCCTGAATAACAATTCCCAAATACGTTAATTCATTTTTCCTTAATTATGCAATCATGCACAATAATATATTCTGAAAACATCACCCGCTGCTTCCCTTATTTATGACAAGTGTGAGATTGCCAATCGGATTACGTCACTTGCCTCGATGAATACTAATGAATCTGTTCCGGACAAATTGTTGCGCAGATCTTAGCCGGATGAGCCGTGGTCCAGATGGGGAGGGGGGGTGGATGGGCGGAATTAACGCAAGGTTGGGTTCGGTTCCAGTCCGGTTTGCATAATGCGGTTAACTTCTCGATGGTGTTGGTTGCAATGCTAACAGATGATGGCTTCAGGCGAATAAATTATATTTTAACAGATATTTGCTGTTTGATTCAATTAGAGCATTCACGTTGACTCTGCTAAATAAATTATTATTATGATTTTTTAAGGTCATTCATATTACAGGACATTGTGAAGGTATAATTAATCTAATTGGAGCAGAAATAACATTTTTTCAAAATATCTTTAGAGAGTGGTAGATACACCATGTATAAAAAAAATAATTTTTTAATTTAAAAAAAAAAAACCTTTGTAAGTAACAATCTGACGATGCCCGTGATAGGGTGAAACCGATCCGGTCGAAAGTAAATAAATATAAAAAAAATTACAAAGGTTTTTTAATAAAAAAATCACTTTAAATTGGAATTCCATCATGAATTGAGAGTTTCAAAATTAGTGAGAGACCACCATTCAGAATCGAAACGTTGCTTGAAATGACAATATCCATATCCAGTGACCAGTTATGAATATGGAAATTATTCTCAACCCACTTCTTCTTATTTTCTTCCCCTCCTAATGCCTTTCAGTTTAGTAAAATACCCTGTTTGGAGATGCCACTGGAATTGGAGATCCAGGAGCTGTAGAAATTTTGTGCGATATAAAAAGAAAATCACCGCTCTCAATCGCTTAATAAATTAGTTAAAATATTTCGAAATAATGTAAGTCGTAGGCTATAGATACTAGGGTTCGTTATACGATTGATATTATTCATTGGATTCAAATCTCTTCGTCTGTACCGGTGTCTGCGTAAATGGGTAGTTTGCAGGCCTATTCCCCTGCGGGCAGAGCGAGGCGCGGTATCCCTGACAGTGCACTTGAATGAATTACCAATTCGGGTATCATCATCTCTAGATTGAGCTTGTAATGAATATAAATAAGAGGATTCTGAAGACAATTATTTGTTTTTTAATTACTTATTTACATTAAACTTGTATTTCCAAAACATAATAATTTATTTAAAGTGAGGTGTGAGATTGATGTTGCAAATAGTTTTGTCTGGTCGATTCTAATTCCTAACTAGACAAATTAACGCGTTTAATTAAAATAAATTATTGTTGTATTCGGTGGGTATTTAAATTGAAATTTATGTGAATTAAAAATTATATGAAAAATAAGTAATGTTTTTAATGGGTTCTCGGACCCCTTTATTTCCAGATCAATAAACATTTTGGTAATTGTTTTGCCGAAGGATGACAAATCACAGTTTTTTTTTTATCTCGGAGAATTTTATTTATTTAAATTAACCCTACATAGGAGGCTTTGAGGAAAATAAATTCCCTTAGGGCCCATGTCATCTTTGAGGATGCTGCGTGATTTTGTGACAGTATTTTAAGGAAAATAAGGAGAGGAAGTTTTGTGAAGGAAAATGTTGTGAGGGGTGGGTAAGAATCTGGGGACCAGGGTGTCCAGGAGTGACGGACGAATTAATCCATCCCTTCCACTGCGGTGGAAGGTGGTGGGTGGAGAGTCCGGCTGGAGAGATCAACTTGTCTCCCTAATCTGGCCTCTCCCAATCCGACCCCAAGACCCGGACAAACCTCACCCCATAAACCCGGGCACCCCTGCTAAGTCACTAAATATAGCGCACCACTTGGGGTGACCTATAGCAAAGGTGTCAGTTATCTAATTCATGGTTCACTGGACGGGGGTACCCATACCCGCCTCCCAAATTGAAAATTTTTAGTCCGTGATTTTTGGTACAAATAAAAATATATCAGTGGAATGAAAAAGGCTTTTGTGATTTCATTAGTCAGGTTATTAGGATTATTAGACGAACCGCATCAGTATGAAGCCATCATAATAATGTAGCAAGGAAAATATCTTAATAAAATTCCAAATCTAATTACGATGCGTTTCAATATTACATTCGCCGACATTAAAAATTAAAAAAAAAAAAACATCTACCCCCTTATGTTAGTGACTTTATTCGATATTCGTACCATTTGCTATGAGTTTTTAACGTCTCACATTACCGACAGACAGAAAAATAAACAATATGCTATTTTCTTCGAAAGATTGGCATTCACTTAGTGGCGTATTCACTTTAATTTTTTTCTTTAATTTATTTTTCATATTAATTTTAATAATAAAAATAACTTATTTTCTATTCTCACATTATTATGTTTTATGGTTATCATTTGTCTATACTTGACATTAAATTTTTTTTGTATTCTGTATATATTAATAAAGTAGTGATTACAAAGTAATTTTTAATTCATTTATTTAATATGCTATGTTTTTAGATATTTACTCAATGTTAGAATTGTTTTTGTAAAGCAAAGGCGTGCAAGGTTTTATCGCTATAACTGGCATTGGCATATCTTCAATCGAATTGAATCTAGAAAACCTGCCCTTGAAAGCTTTTGATGATTCTGTATGTCGATAGAAAAATAATGAATATCTTGTTATATGGAGTTTTGAAAAAAATAATGGATCAAAAGAAACTCCCTCGATTTACTGACGTAGTTGAGAAATAACGGTATTAAGAAGTTGGAGTGCTAAAAAAATAACAACTCGCTCCGTAACGAAGTAATGTTACTAACTGTTACTGGCTAACGTCGGCTAATATTTTTTCTCCCCTTAGCATTGAAAACTTAAAAAGGGGCGCACTTTATTTGGAAAGCGTAAGCATTACGGCAAGAAATCTCCAGTGGCGGCTTTTCCATAGACATTTTTTTAATGATCTGAGAACCGGTTTAAAAGTTACCAAACAAAATAAATTTAAGTAGTTTTCAGAAACAATTCAGCATTATTGTAAGATGAGTGAAATTCACGTTGAATAGTTGGAAATTGTATTTAATATTGACGTTCAATATACGAGTATGTCCATGTTTTTTAAAAGTGTATGATAAAATCGACCATCAGAAAACTACCACACTTTACAAAAACTAGAAATGCAAATGACGATCTCCATGGTTGGGTGGTTACGATCCTTGGCTACGAATCCGGAGGTTGCGGGTTCAAATCCCGGCGTGCGAAAGTAATTTAATTTTATAATTTGTGTTATTTCACAATATATTCATTTAAAATAATACATAGTGTATTTACAGCATGTTATAGTGTGGTAGATACTGTCAGTATCGCCCTGGTCAAATACCACCATTCAGAATCGAAACGTTGCTTAAAATGACTTTAGCGGTGTTTGATGACCAGATCTTAATAGCCAGATACTTCCCCACGTTCCTCTTCCCAATTTTGTTCTCCTCAATACCATCAACCTCTCACTGGTTCCAGACGGTTGGGAGCAGCTGAGGCTCTTGTGTGATCCTAGCATAAAATAAAGCAGATTCATAAAGATTTTATTTTCTGCTATGTCCTCTTATGTAATTGAATTTTGTGTGATTAATCAAAGTCTTGAACTCACCACGTACACAATATATGATGGACTGATTATTATGGATGTATATATATTTTATTGTTAAAAGAATTAATCGCAATCGAGAAAATTGCAAAGAAGAAAAATAATTACGTATATTTCATAAATTTCAAAACGAAAAAAAGAGATCATTTATTCTGATTAAGATGCTAGTTAAGATTGTATAGAAATATTTCTGGTCGGGAGCTCCAAAATATCTGAAAAAAAACCCTCGACCCTGTGCAGAAACGGGCGATCCCTTTGAAAGATTCGCTTATTTTAAAAAACGGACTGCAATCTTTGGAGCACAGACGTCAGGTGGGAATGCTGTCCTTGTTCTCCCGGTATTTTAATGGAAGATACTCTGAGGAACTAGCGTCATTGATCCCTTCGGCACCGGTGCATAGTCAGAAAATACGCTAAACGCGCGCCCATCATTTGCATATGGTTGATATTTGTCAGATGAGAACGGGTCACTTTTACGACTCGTTCTTGTGTTCAACAACTCGGCTGTGGAATGATCTACCAGCCTTTGTATTTTCACCATCCCACAACATTAGTCTCTTCCAGATACAAGTTCACTCCTTCCTATCCTCTAAAAGACCCTCCACACAGCATCCCCAAAGATGATATAGGCATTGAGGGATTTTTTTTCCCTCAGGGCCTCCTGTGTTTAGCTACTTAAAAAAATATATTATTTGTACCCACTTGTAATAATGTTATCAAAGAAATGAATTAGTAGCTCAATTCTTCACGTCTGTTTAAACAAAATGAGTTCAAAATAAAAATTACATCATGCGAATGAACTACCCATGAACAAATAATAAAGAGTAAGAAAGCCGTCCTCTAGTTTATTATTTATTTTTATATGAATACCGCAAAAGAGTCCCAAACTGCTCCCAACCGTCTGGAGCCAGTGAGACTATGGCATTCCCAATTGGGGAATGTTGTGAGGCTGAAGGTATTGGGGAGGGAAGGAGAAGGGGGAGAGGAAGGTGGGGAAAAGGGGAAATACCTGGCTATTCAGATCTGGTCACCAAACACGGCTAAAAGCCATTTCAAGCAACGTTTCAATTCTGAATGGTGGTCTTTCACCAGGGCGATACTGAGAGTATTTTCCACTCTGGAACGTGCGCAAATATAAAAGTACTCTAAGTATCTTGTTTGTTTTTCGGCTGCTCTTTGTTCATATGTGAGTTATGTTTTCCTCGCCTTATTTGAAACTTTCGCTTCTTTTTAGGGTGTTTGGGTTCGCCTTCGATACGTGGCATTCTAAAAGTGATTATTTGATGGTATGTGCAAGGTGTATTGTGTATAATAATAATAATAATAAGAGTTAATTTCTATAGCGCAGTTTTGTGAAGGTTTATCTCAAGTGTGCTTCAGGCTAACTTACCTAACCTAATATAATTGTAAAATAACAGATATACTACATGCAAATTAAAATTATGACATAAAATACTTATGAGCAGCAGACTCACTTACATGCACAATTTATAATAAACTAAGGTTATAAATAATCAAACGTAAAGTAAAAATATCAAAAGAGCAAGAAAATCTTCACAAAATAACCTAACCTAATATAATTACAAAATAACATATATATTAAATGAATGCAAATTAAACCCACATTTTAAAATATTCACGATTCACTTAGATGAACATTTCAGATAACAATTTAGAAGCAAAGGATGTAAATAATCAAATGAAAAGTAGGTACAAAAATCAAAAGAGTGAGAGAATATTACATGATATTATACACACGGTTTTCAATGGATACTAAAGGCATTGAATGACAAGGAGGAGAAAACCGCAACTAAATAAGTTACGGGGTATCAAAAGGAAAAAAAATGGCCTGAAATTCTATTTCTACGTATATGAAGTTATGATTAAAATATACCTATACACTTCTTTACCAATTCAAAATCGACAGAAATGTGTAAAGTGTATTATTTTAATTAGAGCATCTGACCGGACATCAGAAGGGTGCAGGTTCGAGTCCTGTCGGCGACATTTATCTTTGCTCGGAAAGGTTTTTTTCAATTTGGATGAGTGTTTCAGGCTAATAATTATTGTTTATAAAAATAATTGTTACCCTTTGCGCTATGCACAAAAATCTTGTCTTAAGTTTTTAAGAACTTTAGTTTATCAATTAATATTATTTTAATGACTGTGAACTAATTTTATTCTTATTCTATTGTAATTTTAATCCCTACGCCATAAAAAATTACAATTTTACATATAATACATCTGTCTTTTTTTTTCTGTAGTCAATATCATAAGTAATTTCAAGGAATTATAAAAAATAAATTAATATTTTATGAACATATTTTAGGGTGAAGTTAATATACTTTCGTAGGTACGAAAAGTGTTTCTAAGCATTACATTTCAAAAAAATGCGATTTGAAGTTTTTTTTTGTATGAAAGTATTTGTTGAAAGGTTTTAAAATCCAGAATTCAGTACAGAAATCCATCTACCCACACATCGAGTTGTAAAGTTAGCGAGGACAAACTTTTCAATTTAAAGTCGTCGAAGCAAGTTTCTTATGGGTTGCTTCTAAACAAAATACTCTGGGAGGAAACAAACTATTAATTCCCCGCATTTTCACTGTACGTAAACTATTATTAAAAATGTGTTGACTTCTTACTTGAGGGGTTTCGATAAGTATGTAAAAATCAAGAAACAATCGATGTGATGTTTACATATGCGTCAACATGATGTAGGTACATTAATTTTAGTGTATGCTAATAATTTGATTGCGTCAGAATAGTTACATTAATACCATTACAATTTGGTGGCACGTGAAAATACATACTTCACTTCAGTACCCACACGAAGCCAAGCCATATGAATTTTCTGGTATTAACTTCAGGCATTCTAATAGCTCTTCACGTTACATTATGGATATCGAATTTGTGTGTTCAAAGCGGGTTTGATTCTAATCATCTCCTCCAAGTTGCGAGACTTACGTTTCCCAAGTATTAATTGAACTGGAGAGGTACAAGTAGAGAAAAGGTATTATAATAGTCGCTGTTGCCATCTTATCAGGGGATCAATATTTACACATGTGAAGGGTTTAAATTAATACTATTATTGATGATTTTATGTAACAATTTATTAAAATCATGATTAACTTTACTTCACCAATAATCACGTGTCAACTTAAGGGGTGTTTTAATCAACTGAGAGACGTCTCGGTAACGAATTCAACAATGGTGATGCTTGGGAAGGAGTGAACCTGAGTTTTGAAAGAAAACCATAAGGAGAAATAAAATACACAAGCCAGAAAACCTTTCACCAGACTAGAAGGCATGCACAAGATTGAGTAAAAAAGTAAATCGTTGTCACGTAGAAAGGCAAACGAGTAAAATCAATTACAGTAATTTTTTTTTCGATAAAATACGGGTAGAAATAACACACAATTTTCATCTATTCCGACGATTTCTTTTTTTTCATATATTTTTATTTCAATTGTTGGGGTCTTGTAGCAATTATTTCCATCCAATATAAAGCGAACGCATGTAAAAAAAAACTCAGTAAACGCAAAGTGGGAAAAGATTAGGAAAGAAATGATGGGAAAATAGAGAACTGAATTGGTAGAAAACAATCAAACATAACTCGAATCCATGATTAAATCTGATACGTACAATTCCAGAATGATTTCAATTGTTTTTTTCTACGAATGTTATATTGAAAATCATGTGTTCAACATGCAATCACATCAAGCCAAGTACCAATTCCAATAATCTATAATATAGCCTGATAACATATTTTTCATAATCAGATTGTTGAATATCATTCAATGACGGCTCCATCATGCTGGATAAATCGACTTGATGGCCTGTCAAAGTGGCATCGTTAACTGAACCTGTATGACATCAAAAATTTACGGTTCCTCAGATTTGAAGTATGTATTATAAAGTGATAAATTGTTAGAGTATCGAGACGATAGAGTTAAGTATTGAAAACGGAAAATCAATCTGTTTATGAAGACTCTGCGTAGTGATAAAATAAGGGATGAAGTACTTTATTAACAGGGGATTTGAGTCCTTAAATATTTTACTGATGGACAAAAAATAAAAATAAATTAGATGCAGTATTTGCATTTTGTGGCATGTATAAAACGTTTATACATGTGTATTTATCGGTTGCCAGTTTTGTATTCGTTTCCCGAAGATTTTTTGTTTATTTGTTTATAAGTAAAATATCCGTTAAAATAATAATAATTGGATGTTTTGTATAGCGCTGTCTTTGTGAAAAATCACCTCAAGGACGCTGTACAAATATTACTTCCTATTCTTTTTCTAATTATGTACAAACAGATACAGAAAATCATACTTACCTGGAAGGTCGCTTCAGATGAACACAGTTTTATTAGAAAATTTAAACATAGAGATGACATTTTTACGGTTGCTATTTTATCCGACTTTTCTATTGATGTTATATTTATTAGAATATTGGTGGTACAAGAAGAGTTGGAATTTATTTGAAATATTTATAATTTTTAGGACTAGAGAATATTTATAAAATGACCTTAAAAAGCGTAATAAATTTTTAATAGATATAAACATTATTGTATATATTTAGTTATTTACAGTATTGCTAGCTGTGGACGCATTTGTGCACTGAAGAGTGAATTTTATTTTGTTTATACTTATTCTATAGTGACTTTAGGTCCGCACTAACCGGCTAGCCAAGCTAAGTAATTATATGTGCTATCCGAGGATTTCCAACATATACTATCATATTTGTCCTTTTAAATTGTGGCATAATTTTGTATATTTTTTCATCCTTCTCCTTTTATGATGTATTTTTTTCTCTTTCTTTCTTCTCCCGTTTTTAAACTAATAGTTTTTTTCGCAATTAAATTTCAATGTATATCATGGTCACCCTACATGTTTTCTATATTGTAATGAATTTCCTGGAATTAGATTAATATGTACCATGTTGGTACCCAATTCGTAAAAACGTTACTAACTAACTAACTAACCATCACGTCGTTTCCCCGCCGGGGTAGGCAGAGAGGACGGACCGCCAAACAACTCGATCTTGGCATACGCTTCTTGCTTCATTCACATTCATACAACGCCTCATACATTCTCTTCTGTTATTCCGACTTCTGACATGGCCCGACTCGAGTATTTGATTCACTTGATCGTGCCGTGTCTTCCTCGGGCGTCCCCGGCTTCTTCTTCCATTCACATTCGCGTCATATATTCTCCTTATACTCCTTTCTTCATTCATTCGCTCTACATGCCCAAACCATCTAAGCGTCCCTTTCTTAATCTTGCTCACTACGCTTACATCAGCCTTGCATTCTTTACGAATCTCAACATTTTTCACTTAAGAAAAAATCTTCGTTATTTTTGAAAAATTGTAAGTGATGAAGGTCTAAACTTACACTTCCATGGATGGGATGTGTACTCTAACTCACCACCACGAAAATAACCTTTCCTTCAAAATCACACTGCGGCGCATGTTAAAAACTTTGTATGAAATATTTCAAATACGGCGAAACTACGATAAAACTTTTATCGTTAACTTATTTTATCCAACGAAATAATCTACTTTAACAGCGCTTTTCGCACAGTGCATACGGGGAGAATTTTAAACACGTTTCTTATGAATCAAACTTTTAACCATTAACGTGCCGCGTGGCCAATTTCAAGTTCGACAACACGATCAGACATGCCCGCGATCCAAACAAGGAGATGCAGAGCAATCTAGAATCTTAAATGGAAGATAATAGGTTATATGCAAATTAATAGGTTATATGGGTGGTGCGCATATTGTAATTAAGTTATTGCCGAGGAAGTAGGGTCGTATGTTATTCGGAATGCGTAATTTACGCTTGATAGGAGAAGGGTTGGGAGTTGAGAGGCGGTGCCGCTAGAGATATAGGCTGGGGTGGGGTGGGGTGAAAGGGGATTACTCGGCGGGGAGGCTATCTGTAATATCCATGATAGAAGAGCAAGTGAATTATGCATCGTTAATTATGAACAATGATATGTTTTCCTGTACATGTTTTGCCGCTTGATGCCATCGGTAATGTCATTTAAATACGATCGAGAAATCTGTACATTTTAATAACGTTTTAATTTACTCCGTTAAATTGAAATTAAAGGGTAACAATCAGATTTCATTCGATCTGATGTTTTTTTCTGTTGACTTCTTGAATTTGAATGATCTGCTCACATATCTTTGCTTCGATTCGTAATCTTCAATACTTAAAAATACACTTTAACTAAAAAGAGTACCACTGATACTATGAGTAGTGTTGTATGATGTATTTTTTTTGTTTTATAAGTCATTATCCCTTTATATTACAATTAAGTTGTCTGTCAACAGGATTTATAATAACAATTGATTGATTACACATTAATTACAAATAAACACATTATTATATAATGTATAAAATGGCGCTATGCAAGTCATCCGATTATTATTATTATTATTTCTACACGGAGCCATTTTATCCATTTTAGCCCAACACATCTAGACTTTAGTTGGCAATTCACAGTTTTTAAAATTGTTTGGTAGGATGTTAAATATTTTAGGCATGTTATACTCTAGGGTTCATTTTCCGTATGTATTATTTTATTTTGGTACAAACATGCCTTCATTCATTGTGAAACTAGTATTATGCTTACAATTCAGCGTATTATGCTGAATCAATTATTGATTAATTTAATTATCTTTTATAACAGCCTCTAAGGTGCTTCGTGCATTTGCATTATATTTTCTAGATGTTCACAATAGCCTTTTCTTTAATCAAAATTGTCACCAAGTGAACAAAATTGAAGGGAATTAAAAATGCAGTAAAAATACACGTTTTTTGGAATGTTCTGAAAAAATTATATTGAAAGTCACTGCCCTTTACATGCATCCATTTTATAAGACGTACGAATTTATTCAGAGAAGAGCATAGATATATTAAAAAAAAACTTCCAATATATACGAACCTGCGGTTTTTGATTCCCTTAAAAAGACGTGCCAGTCCATCGAAATATAAAATTCTCTTCATTTTCCTGACGTAAACTGTTTAGTATGCTGACACCGCGCATGACATTGCCGAATTGATCATTGCCTGACACAAGCCTGTTGTGAGGGGATCACGGGTTAAGTCCGCGGATGGTGATTTGACAGATTGTTTCCCTTCATGAATAGATGAAGGGTAAATCGGTTATCTTATTTTCAGGGCGTTAGATTGGAAGAAAGGCCAAGTAGTGATATTTTTATGGGCTGATCGTAACTTAGAATACTTAACGTAATTTAAGCCAATGGAAACCTTAAAATGATTTGAAAGGATGTAGCCAAAAGCATCCCGAAGAAGAAGTATACGAGTATATTAGATTTTTAGATTTTTGATCTTTTGGCTGAAAATGATGCAATGAAATTCTAAGTGATTCCTGTTGTTTTTAATCTATGCATAGATGTTTTCAGGTCGCAATACAAACCACATTTTGTATTTACACGGAAAAATATGTTGTATGCTAGTTAACAGTACTACAATCTCATTTGCCAGGGACAAAAAAAAAGTTCCACAAATAATAATATAATTCATTCAGGTTGGATAAATGATAGCAAATAACAATTTATCCGGAATAAATACAGGTAACAATGAACAAGGTATTAGACCTCATGATATATTCTATAATTGGAAAAGTGCAATCTTAGAAACAATGTTCAATACATGAGCATCAGTGGCAATATCTATTTTTTTGTGTTTTTTACTATAGAGACTACTAACCATGTTATGTTTATTATTTTGGCATAATAGATTATTACCATTAGTGGTAAATTTTATCTGTAAAATACCTTCCTCATGACGCTCTCTGGTAAGCATACAGACCGTCCTAAAAAACGTTTACCTAAAAGAGGTCCAAACTAAAAAAAAGCTATCTCTAATTATACCCCAATTAAGATATTTGTATGAAAAAAGTTTTATTTCAAACCCCTATCACTTTGCCCTAAAAAGGGTTAACATTATAAGAAAACATGTAGACACGAACGAGTATAAAGTACTTGTACCTTCTTTTAAGACTGCTTTATTTGGATCGTATCCATTCATTCGTATCTACTCGTTCGCATGTATTCGTTCGTAGGTACATATTCATTCGTATTTATTTAGATCATATCCATTTATTCGTATAGACTCGTTTGCATATATTCGTTCGTAGATACATATTCGTTCATATTTATTCAGATCGTATTGATTTATTCGTATCGACTCATTACCATATATACGTTTTATGTACGTATTTGTTCGAATTTATTTTAATCATTTCCAATTAATCGTATCTACTCATTCACATGTATTCATTGGTACATATTCGTTCATTCTCACCCATTCGTTTATATCCATGCGTTCATAACTATTCGTTTATTAATCGCTCTAACATATCGTGAGTAACAATTTGTGGACAAAAACGAAAAGCCATATTTCGTTTTTGTCCACAAATTGAGATTGAGGATTTTGGCATGGATGGAATATTTTTTCATTAAAGTATATTTTGTTTCACAATCGTGAAAAATATTCCGACTAGAGAATCAGTGAGTTTGTGTCTATTCAAAGGACTTCACTCTTAGTTTGTCAATGAACGGATATCTTGACTTGACACTTTTCGTTGTGTGCTTACGATATTTATGCATGCAGTGATAAGAAAATTTGAATATATTCGTTAGGAATATCACGGCTATGCAAGCTGGTAATCTCATCACACGATAAAGGTCTTCCTTATTTGCAAAAGTAGTAGTAGAACTTCTTAATAGAAGTACATAATTTGTATGTATAACTGTCGAGTCGCCGACTTCATTTTCATCTGGCCAATTTGATTTGCAACCCCTTACATCCTGACAAATTGTATTCTCAAATACTTACACATATTCAGTCGATTCCCGAATCAAGACGTTTCACAATCATTTTGTCAAATCCTTTTCCACCCTTGAGATTTCTCGGAGAGAGGAGGGAGGTTCCGCCCCAGGGGTAGCGTAGAGGGTGGTCGTTGATGGGTTATATTTCGACGCTTTCACGTCCGGAATATATAATCTTAGCATAAAATATTTTAATAAAAATATAACCGCAGCATTCCAAATTTGGCTAATTTAATACATTCTCTTTTTGTTGATAATTAATTCAAAACATGTTCATGAATTGATTGCCAGCACAGAAGATATAATATCAATGATTGGGAGCAATACATATTCTTAAAATTACATCGTCAAACGTGTTTCCAAAAATTCACCATTTTTAATGTTATCATTGGATACCTCATAGGCAAAATAACATTTGAGCACAGTTATAATAAGATTAGAAAAACAATTTGACGGCCTC
>JAHDVE020011837.1:0-39311 GCA_022606495.2 Halesus radiatus
CCCCCCTTTATTTTGGTTTCTTCCCCTCGCGTGTTGGAGCATCTCTATGTATTATTTGCTCTGTAGAAAAATCAGTTTTTAGTTCCTCCTGAACAATTAACATTTTTAACGCATGAGAAGTATTTTCCTGTTGGTGACGATATGATGAAAAAGATTAAAAAAAAATCTTTCAACATTTCATTGTTTAGTTCATAGTCGCCAATGTCCGAAAGACCTTTCGACTCCTGGGCCCCAAACAGGCTGATGAAATTAATAATCTTTTACATTAACTCCACACAGGAGACCCTGAGGAAAATAATTTCCCGCAGGGCCTATGTCATTTTTGAAGATGCTCTGTGTGAAGGGTCTTTTTGAGGAGAAGAAAGAGTGAATGTTGTAGGAGGGAGGAAATATAGAGGTCGGAAAATCATTCCCCAGCCGGGCTGTTGAACTCAAGAACGAGTCGTAAAAACGATCCGTTCTTATGTGACAAAAGTCACCGTGTACAAATGTTGCGCACATTTGATGTGTTTTCCAACTATGCACAGGTGCCAAAGGAATCAATGATGCTAGTTGACGGCCGCCATGGTCGAGGGGTAAGGCTCTCGACTACGAATCCGAAGGTCGCGGGTTCAAATCCCGGCGTGCGCAAGTAATTTTTATTTAATTAATTTGTGTTGTTTCACAATTAATTAATTTAAAAATGATATATTGTATATTTGCGCACGTTCCAGAGTGGAAGATACTCTCAGTATCGCCCTGGTGAAAGACCACCATTCAGAATTGAAACGTTGCTTGAAATGGCTTTTAGCCGTGTTTGGTGACCAGATCTGTATTAGCCAGGTATTTCCCCACCTCCCTCTTCCTCTTCTCCTTCTCCTTCCCCTCAACAATACCTCCAGCCTCACAACATTTCCCAATTGGGAATGCCATAGTCTCACTGGCTCCAGACGGTTGGGAGCAGTTGGGACTCTTGTGCGGTATAATGTAAAAAAAAAAAAAAAGTTCCTTAGAGCATCTTCCATTGAAATACCGATAGAACAAGGACAACATTCCCTCCTGACACCCGTGCTCTAAAGATTGCAATACATTTGTTAAAATAGGGGAATCTATCAAACAGACTGCCCGTTTCTGCACAGAGTCAAAGGTTTTTTTCAGGAATTTTGGGGCTCCAGAGCAGAGGTGGCTGCCAAATTCAACAGTGCGGCGCACTTGCAATTTAAACAGGTTCTAAAGTTATGCACTATTAAAGTATCTGCGGGCCCTGTAAGGTATGCCCAGCCTCTGAGAGGCTAACATGACTCTGGCTTCGATGGAGCCCCCGTGCCTGGGCTGGTCGCTTAAAGTTACATTAGAAAATGTTTGATCAATTTCACCAGAAGTAAGAAAAAATTGAGCTTACTTCGGGCACACAGACACGCCCACAATAAACTTCTATTCGTTTATCCCTTCAGTGGATTTAACACACCACATAAAAAGATTCTTAAAGTATAAAATTGACAACCTTCCGCAAAAGTTATTATTTTTCAATGTGACAGCCAAAATAGATTTTCCTATTTCAATGTGAGAAAGGTTCACTAGAAAATCGATCAAGGTAACCTTTATTACATAATTATTCATATTTTATAAATGAAAGATTTTATAAAATCGTAGTTATAGGAATGCTCCTTATCATTACTCCACCGACTCATAAATAAGTTTTTAATTAAAATTACATTATACAATAATTTATTTGGTAGAAATTAATTCATATTTACATAATAACTTAAGACAAAATTTGTGCAATGAATTATTGCAGTTATTTTGCAGCGATGATAAATTAATTAATCAGTTAATTAACTAGATACCTATTTAAAAATAAAAAAATATATACAAAAAACTTAATAATACAATTACGATCAGAGACACAACCGATTTTTTTAACCTTTTAACGCGCATAAATGGGTGCCGGCGCCGTGCTACCATCACGAATTCCGTGTATAACCATTTTAGTCAGTGGCGATTATCTCGAAAGAACGATTATGCGTTGAACTGCTATTAAAAATATGAGAGCATAAGACAACTTGCATTATAATATGGTTGGGCCGGTTACGCTTCAACTTGGATAGCGTTAGAGTTGATATTCGTATTGTGTTTTGTAACTACCGTGGTATTTGTATTGTGTGATCCCGCCGCAGATGAATATCGTCCGTGTTTTTATGTTGAACTATTATTATTCATTTATGTGCTCAGTGCATCGACAGCCAAAGAAGAGGCTTGTGAAGAAATAAGTATCAGGGATTCTTTGGATCCCATCTTACCCTTCCTATTTTACCCCTGCATATTTGAGCGAATCAATTATAGTTATTTGAATTGTGATAATGATAATTTATGAACCAGCATAAACAGCGTGCCATTCAAATTCCGCATTTAAAATTCACACGACCGAATACTACGGTCGAAGAGCAACACGATATTCCCATTGATTCAGCACATATGGGCTCACGATCCCAAGCAAATACTTCATACAAAAAAACCAAAACAACACAATCCCCCTGACAGTGAAATTAAATAATCTAGGCCGAAACATGTTGCAGTTTGTTCCCAGCGCTAACGAAGGAATGTTTAAAGATACGCAACCTCAGACGCTTGGCGAGTGTCACCGAGATGGCCCCCTATCGGTCACATTGTCAACTGGCTGAATTTTGCACGTGAAAGTGATTATCTGGATCAAAGGTAAGGTAAATAGTATTTAAATCACGATATTCAAGAACTGTTAGTTAGGGCTGTCACATAATTGATTATTGCATATCATTATTATGGACAGTCTTGCTATTTATTTATTTATTTTATTTTAAATGTCCATTTACAAAAATTATTCCAATTACAAGAGTACATTAAATTATTAGTTTGTTAACAATGTTCGTTACATACTTATCAGCATTTTGAATTTAACAATATTAACATGGAAAATGTCAACATCAGGCGTTACCTCATTTAAGAACATGATCATTCTTCCGAGGGGCATATTACTAATGGTAGATTAGTTCTGAATCTCGGAACAAGGAAAGATCTGTGCACGCGCGCGCGCCCTTGAAAAATTGTCAGGGACATAATGTGCAATTTTTTCTAAAATTTCTGGATTGCTGATATGAGCGTTTAAGAGATTATAGACCATAAAAAGCAAAGCAGTTATTCATTTTTTGGCAAGCCTACTAATACCCAGGATTCCTGATAAGAAGACTGATGAATACAACCAGGGATAGTACCCAAAGTCTCTAAAATATAAATATCTTAGAAACCTCTTTTGTACCTTCTCCACCATTAAAGAGTCGGTAACATCCTCTGGTCCCCGTATTACAGAGCCACTTTCTAAAATACTGCATACCAAACTATAGTACAGTAAGCAAACCACAGCAGAGTTAGAAAATTGTTTGGAATTGTTTAGCACAAATCCCAGCATTCTCAAGGCCCTGCTCCACAACGTCTCTATAAATATAAACTGTGAATCAAATGTAATTCCCAAGTCCTTTGAAGTACTAATATGTTTAAGAGAAGAATTGGACATCTTGTAGTTAAAATATACCATAGTGTTTGCTTTAGTATAACACATAATTGAGCATTTAAAAAAATTAAATCCTAATTTATTAGAACGACTCCATTTGACGATAGAATTAATGTCACTCTGAAGTTGAAGACAATTTTCTGGGGTTATAATTCTTAGGAACAGCTTTGTCATCCGCAAATAGTAAAAACTTACAAAATTTTACACATTTGCGAATATCGTTAATAAACAATAAGAAAAGTAAAGGGCCAAGGTTAGACCCTTGCGGAACACCCGAGTTTGTGGAAAAGTGTGTCGAGCTAAAATTGCCATACGTAACGTATTGTCGTCTATTAAACACATAACTTATAAATAAATTCGGCAATTTAAATGTAAATCCAAATTGGTTGAGTTTATTTAGGAGTACAAATGAGTCTACTGTGTCAAAAGCCTTTGCAAAGTCCATTAACGGATACGTCTACTTGATTGTTACCGTCAAGGGTTTGAGGTACATATTCCATGAAAACCATTAGATTTGTCACAGTAGATCTGAAACAATGCTGCTGGTCAATTATATAAGGTTCCACTTGGGCGTAGATATATGTATTTATGAATTATTAGCTCACCTAAACGGGGAGGAGAGGAACGCTACTGATCTGTAATTAGAAACCGAAAATTTGTCACCATTATGTAGTGGCGTAACTTTAGAAATCTTCCACAAATCAGGAAATAATTATTTTTCTTACTCCTTCTGCATTTCTAATAGTACTGTTCTGTATTTATTTATTTTAAATACTGCAAAAGTACGAATGTTTAATTTTTGTGATATAATGAGAAAAAATGTTTTTATACTTTTTTTTTATCGTGAAGTATGTTTTTTTTAAAAGCGCATATCTTCTTTTACACATTACATTTTTCATTTATTTTGTCACTTCTTTTAATAATAACGCATTCGAAATTCCCTTTCAATTATTGTTTGAATATTCTAGCGTTACTGTTTTAATATAAAACGTTAATATTTTAATTTAACAATGCCTAATCTGTCGTATCTTAACGGCCTCCATGATCGAGGGGTAAGGCTCTCGACTACGAATCGGAAGGTCGCGGGTTCAAATCCCGGCATGCGCAACTAATTTTTATTTAATTAATTTGTGCTGTTTCACAATTAATTAATTAAAGAATAATGTGTAGTATAAATATGCACAAATGTGCACGTTCCAGAGTGGAAGATACTCTCAGTATCGTCCTGGTGAAAGACCACCATTCAGAATTGAAACGTTGCTTGAAATGGCTTTTAGCCGTGTTTGGTGACCAGATCTGAATAGCCAGGCATTTCCCCACCTTCCTCTTCCCCTTCTCCTTCCCCTCCCCTATACCTTCAGCCTCACAACATTTCCCTATTGGGGATGCCATAGTTTCACTGGCTCCAGACGGTTGGGAGCAGTTGAGAGAGACTCTTGTGCGGTATTCATGTAAAAAAAAAAAAAAAAATCACACTTGTATCTTTTTTTTTTCATACATCCAGTCACCTACCTCAGAATAAGTTTCGGCTAGTGAGGCGGGCAATGTAAACCATACAATAATATAATTATGAAACATATTGCGCTTATATTTAAACCCGTATTAACATTAATTTTTGCAAAATGATATGATCTGTAAAATTGCATTATAATTCTAAATATTATAATTACGTATAGTCAAACTTGAATTTTCTACTTATAGCCATTACTCGTTATACCTCTACTATCAAAATATTTGCCAAATTCAAAATATTGCTTTAAAAAATATATACGTGCATATTACAAAAACATACACCTTTAATGATGAAGTTTATAATCATTGATTGATTTAAAGATTTCGCTTTCGTGTTTTCTTAATTTCTTCTTCAAAACGCTCGACGCATTATGACTAATCGCCCGGTTCGGTGCTTCCAAGAAAAATCACAAAATTGTCCATCATATCATATTTTTTGGGTCGTAAAAATCTCTCGTCATAAATCAATAGCTTGTGCGATTTTTATTGTCATAAAATAGTGATACGCAACCCGCGGCCAATTCGTGCAGCCTGCAAGTGAATTTCGTACGGCCCATGTGGCTTTATATAAAAAAGAATGTCTGCCGTAAATTCTTGAAAACTCTGGCTGAGTTTTCAAGAATTTAAGAACAGTTTTTTATAGCGTTTTTGTTAATTCGTATCGCATGTCCAAGGTGGAACAAAATTTGAAGAATCGGTTTGCACCATACGAAATTCCCAGAAATGTGAAATTATGAATTACACTGTCAGCCGTTTGTTTGATAAGTATAAGTATAGTCTCTGCTAAAAACATTGTTCATCACTGTCATAAACTTACCCCATGTAGGGATGTAGGTACTCATACATTTTTATTGGTTTTTACAACAAAACTAACGATAACTAGTAATACAGAAGAACATGTAAAAGGAACTAAATTGCAAAGTCTGACTTTCACAGATTTTATATGACAATTTTACATAGTGCCTGGTGGATAGGAATGTTTCACACTACCCACAAACTTACACAGGTAGCCAACTGCCGCCGCCCCGCTAAGCCGCCACCTTTGTCTGTTATTACTTACTTCGAAAATTGTTGTTTTTCAGACCCAACAATAATAAAAATTATTATTCGAAAATTTGTATAGCTCCGTTTCGGTCAAAAATCATACCAAAAACGCTGTATGGTCTATGTATGTATTTAGAAATTGTGTTGACAAAATTATTTGTGAAGTATATCAGTGAAGCGTCCTCATTATAACCGCCAACAATTTTATGAAAATAAGCCTGAACCAAAATATCATTGGATAATTGCTCATTGTAGCCGTGAACTCCCTATGGCCGCGATCGTTACAACCAAGTTCAACTGTATTTGATTTTGAATACGAATAATCCCTAATAAGAAACTCCAGTGAAAAATATAATAACTTTAAAAACATATATTCATACAGATAGATCAGCCAACACCGATTCTGAATATATAACTTTCATTATATATAATTATACGTAGAATTTATAAATCGTTATTTAAAAGTGAATAAAAAATCAGCTCATCGAAACACCGTGTTATGTTGGTACCATTGTATTTGGAACTTCTGACGTCACGTGAGCATTCTGTTTTTGGATTAGTATGAAAATTTTTATTTTTTCGTTTTTGTTTTGTATTTTAAATATATATATTTTTTTAGTTTATGCAAAATTCAAACTTAATTTGGGTGACTTCAAGCTCTATAATTGTTGTCCAATATAAAAAAAACTATTATTCATGAAGGAAATTAGAGTATTCATGATCAAACCAATTATCAATGCGGATATTATGATAATGTTAATGCTCAATATTATTATTATTCTTTGAGTTAAAATTTCTAAAAAGGTACATAATTTTATTTCTTATGTTTAGTTATGGTTTACTAAGAATAGAATATACAATTACGTACGGTAAAGCTCATCCTTGTTTTGACATTTGACATTCTAACCTCGAAACTGATCAAAACCGACCGGCCATAAATTTGGAGCGTTTCGGCGGCCTTTGAAAGATTGAAACTTTGAAAATTATTTTAACCATGAAAACTAACTTTAGAAAAAAAAACTAAATATACTGTTATTTAAGTTTGAACGTCATTATTGCAATTTTTTTTTTTTAATTGGACTGGAGTTCCTTATTGTTATTAATAAACAAATGATGCAAACTCAATTTTTTTTTTTTTTCAGATAAATAGAGGCAAACTTCTGGTGGCCCAAAATAAAATAATCCATAATAATAATTTAAAATTGCTAGTTTGCAGATGTGGAATGTTATTTTAAGTACAAAATGTATCTTTATACATATGTTGGCTATGTGGATGCCAGGTTGTAAAAAAACAAAAACAAAAAAACTTATCAGATGATTTGTAAAAGATGACATGGTTTCTGTTAGAAACGTAGAAGACAATGTTGTTAATAGGAAAAAAGATGCAAAGGTAAAAAAAGAGATTAAATTAAAGAATAAAATAATTTTAAACCTCAGGTTTCTGAAATTTGTTTACACGTTACATTGATAATTTAATAGCGAAATATTTTCACGTGTCATTCAACCTCAATTAAATTCGCTGTTTTTAAACATATCCCAAAATGAAATACTGTTTTCGAAAACAGGTGAAAGACTCTTTTAGGTATTAATAATACAAATAGACAAATGCTATTAAAAGTGTTTAAATATTGATTTTAAATTGTCACTTCACTTTTTTTACATTTCATATAAAAAACAATTAAAAATAAATCGACAACTTAAACAGCACTTTCACAATGCAACCATTTTTTCATGTCGCCTGGAACAATTTTTGGAAGCGATATAACCAGTATTTATAAACTAAATTAAAGTAAGAACTGTTAAAAATACCTTATTTATGGTCTTATTTAAATCAAAACACTGCATTTGTGGGACAATTTAACAAATGACAAAATTATGATTTTTTTAAAATAAACCTAGTCTCTATTGCGTTTGACATTTCCCATACAATTTACGCATTGACAAATGACGCGCTACACAAAAAAGATTACAAATCGTTTATTTTGTACAGAATTGTTACATGTGTTTACTATAAATTTCATTAGAATGTGCTTCTGTGAATTTTCTCTATAGAACTTCCAATTACAAAAATACATAATTGAAAACATCATTCGAAATGCACAATACCATTCCAAAAGGGTAATGATTTTATGAATCATGAAAGTTTCGCAAGAATAAATTACACAAATGAAGAAAAAATATTACAAATGAGTAGTTAAGATATTGTTTTTTTTTTAATAATAAAGTTAAATGGACATTTTGAGTAAATTGAAGCACAAAATTCAACAGTTGTCAAACATCTCGGTATAACGCGCACGTAAAAACAAGCGATTGCGATCGACTGCTTTCGAGTATTTATTATAATTATTCGGAATAATTTGTGGTTAACTTTTAAATGTAAAGATACAATGGTTTTCTCTCTTTCTAATTCAGCGTAAATCATACATCTAACCGTAAAACAAAAGGAGATAAAACGACTTTCATGAGTCTGTGTCGTAAACGCCACTATGAGACTCAACTGGTTTTGATGTTTGATGGAGTTTACGCCACTTAGAGACCCAAGAGGTTAACGGAAAATTATTTTTTAATCAAATACTAAATTTGAAATTTTCAGACAGTCGATATTGAGAATAAAAACATAGGTTGACTATTAGAATTTTAAAAAAAAATCTACTATCACTGTAGTCCAATGAAAAACAATTATCCAGAGAAGGAAAAAAGATTAATTTTGTACTCAAAGATGCCAAACCTTTTCACCAATTCTTTAATAGCTGTGTATGTGGTGTTTTTATTGATGACATAGAAGAGTTTGGAATGTCTTTGGATGTCTAAAGTGAATCTTGTAATATAATTTCTTCAAAAAATTGGTATTCACTTTGTGGCTTCATTATTAATAAATTACTTTGTAATCACCACTTTATTAATACATACATATCAACATGTTTCAAAAGCGATGCTTTCCGCATCAGGAATATATAATGATAAGGAAACATGTTGATATGTATATATCAATAAAGTGGTGAATACAAAGTAATTTTTAATTCATTTATGAATCTTAAAGTTTTAGGAAATTGTAAATTGTTCATTTTATTATTTCATTGATCCACCATTACATAATGAATATAATTAACAATTTTATTTTAAATATGCTGTTTTATTTTCTCTTCTTCTGGTGGATTAAAGAAGGTTGAATCAGTTAAGTCCTAAATTTGGTGCGTAACGAGTTATTGCAAAATGAATATCGTGGATTTTGCAATGAAATTGAATTTTGCAAGAACCTTTTTCTTAAGATAACACCAAGAAAATGATATTATAGTCAAGAATATACTAAAGCAATTAAAAATTACATTTTTCAAGTTAAGAAAGAGAAAAAGAAGTTGCACTAATTAGCAGGAATTAATTATGCAGGTTTGAACTTCATTTGTGTTTTACATAAAACTTCATTTTGGGGCTCAAATGATTATTGCATAACACCATCCAATTAGTAATAAATAGTTGCAAGTTTTTTATTTTTTATTTTCTTGTTCCTGCATTTCTCTGTTTGCTTTTAATGGCATTTATAAATCTATTAGTAAATCAAACAGATTACAATGCATGCTTTTTTCGTTTTCAAATTCAATCCTTTTTTAGATAAGACGTTAAAGTTAAGAAAGTTTCGACAAACGCCGTATTGTCCGTATAGTACCCCTCCCACCAACTTTATTTACATAATGTGACTGCCGCTGTATTCGACGATTCGCCGAAGGACAGCAAGTGCATTTTTATGGGATATAATATCTTCTCATGAATTTCTGATTGAATCCCCAGTTAAACAGACCATAAAATGCCACTCGTTTTAGTACATAGTTTTTTGTGTTTTTTTTTTTAAATTACAGTAAAATATAAGTGCATTGGTGATAATTTGGCATTTGATATATCATAAAAAATATTAAGTTATGCTTCTTACATGAAATTAAAGTGACCCCGAGACGATGAATGTAAATTTATTTTTAATGTCCTTACGTCATTGACAAAGTACATCGACGGAACTTCAATCGACCCGTCAATATTTTCGCCCCACTTCATTTGCGGATGTCTGAAAAAGAGCATCTACATAAATAATGATAAACTTTTGATTTCACTTTCCATAACTCTGGACAATCGCGATATAATGCCATTATAAGTAAAAGATAGAGCAACTGAGGGAATTATTATCAATCACACAGCGAAACGATAATTCCACTCCATCAATGGCGCTATGGAAAGTCACAATTGTCAATTGCTTGAATTAACTCTGTAAACGATCGAGTGGAAGATACTCTCAGTATCGCCCTGGTGAAAGACCACCATTCAGAATTGAAACGTTGCTTGAAATGGCTTTTTAGCCGTGTTTGGTGACCAGATCTGAATAGCCAGGTATTTCCCCTTTTCCCCACCTTCCTCTTCTCCTTCTCCTTCCCCTCCCCAATACCTTCAGCCTCACAACATTCCCCAATTGGGAATGCCATAGTCTCACTGGCTCCAGACGGTTGGAAGCAGTTTGGGACTCTTGTGCGGTATTCATATAAAAAAATTAAAAAAAGATTAGCAATTGTCAATCGCATCAATGACGCAACCATTGGTAATAGTCTCCGGTGTGCGTAAGACTTTATTTAAATTGAATTGAATACAACTTATTAATCCTAAAATAAACTCTACACAGGGGATATGATTGCACGCTGCATATTCAGCAGTAAAGGGGTTAAACCAGATCTTAACATTCAATATCAGAATATAAATCATAATATTTACATAAAAGTGCAGGCCTGACATCTCTTGCCAATATAGTGAAGCTCACTTAAGACGTTTTCATGCTTAAGAGGAACAGCTGCGGAACCTATTTCAAACAAAACTGAATTTTGTATTTGGGGCCAAAATGCCCACCTAAGAAATTTTTGCATTAACAAACCAACTATTTTAATGCGTTTCTGCGCTTAGTTCACATGAGTTAAGCAATTTTTTACTCACGGCACTTTATCAATGTTTTTTGTACTGATTTTACATTCTTCCTAAACAATTCTGGTCACTTAGCAACGCTTGGTTAGTACATCGAGAGCAGTTGTTTACTGTCATGCTTTATTATGTGTGTGTGTGTGTGTATGTGTGTGAGAACTTGGTATGCGAGACAAAGTTACATAACTGCTTCGCACTACTAAATAATATAAATACATATTCTTCCTAAGGAACTTTGGTTTGCTAATGGTTGGTTAGTACACCGACGCAGTTGTTTTCTGTCGAGCTTTAGCAAAATGAGTTTTTTTTTTTAATTTACCTGCGATACAGTGCCGCAACTAAAATCTTTTCTGTTAATGTCTAGGTATTTATAAATAGGAACGTTTTGTTTATTTAATGAGAGGAGCTATGTATGTATCAACAGAATATTATCCGGTCCTCTTGCAAACCTTTTTTTGGTCATGTAATCAGGTCAATGGGTAAAAACATGTTTCCAGGCACTTTTACAAGAAATATTATACGTCATTCTCGTTTATCCGGTCCTCCTCAAATCCCGTTTTTGCTTGTATAATCGGGATTCTACTGTACCGGTTAAAGGAAAATTTAAAAAAGCGCGATTTTCAGGCACTTTTACAAGAAATATCATGTAATCGTCTTCACAATAATTATCTTAAGTAAAAAAAAACATGATCCATATTACAGGGTTATTCAAAATGATGAACTCAATTTCGCACGTTCTCCTCTGATACATGCGGTCGGCCCGGGCTTTTTCCTTTACAGACATCCAATTTGCTCAAATTGGTGATACCAAAGACAGATGCTCTTTCTAGTTGGAGGTTCAATGCTAAAATGGAAACGAAAGGTACGCTGCACTACAGTTGCCAACTCAGTTTTACAGAATTCACGAACACAGAAAACCTTGTGCCGCATAGTAGCCATTTTACTCAAAACTGACGCAAAATGACTGCGCGAGCATTCTAGCGTCCGTTTGCCCAACTATGAGCAATCCAGTGGCGGGTTTTGAAACTTTCGGACCTCCTCTTTCAATTGCCATGTAGATTATTCACATATAACGTATAATTCAGGAAATATAGTGGTACGAAATTGAGTCATTATTTTGATACATTTTTTAAAAATATTTATTTTAAATAGTTTTATGTGTATTATAAAAAACATAGTGAGTTACAGTGGAATATTTATTTATTATCCTATGACAGCTGTGATGACATCTTTAAAGTTTTCAACGCATACATGCTCGAACCTATGTATGTACATTGAAAAATAAGAAAAAAATTATTAAAAAAAAAAAAACCAAATATTTGTTGCATTTCAACATTTGAATCAACGCCGTTAACTGCTACTTCACGGAAGTTGGAAGCGAGCTTGGACGTGTGATAAAAATCATAGTAAATTTTAAAAAACTAGTACATAAATTATGTACAGATCCAAAAATGAAGAAAAAAAATGCTTAAAAAGAAATATTTTTAAATACGAAATTATACCTAACTTATCATCTAGAAAAAAGGTCACTTAATATACATAAATATAAGCAGAAACCCTTCTTCAAACAATTCAATTGCTTAAGTTACATTGTTTTTTTACATTAAAAAAAAATTATAATAAACTTAGTACATCAAAACTTACAGTCACTTCACTATTATTGTTGTTTCAAGTTATTTAACACGTTTCTTGTGCAGACCTTCGCCCCGTGGCGAATCGACAAAGGCCGGAGATTATCAAATATGTTTATAAAGTATAAATATTATTAAACAGACTAGTATTGTCCCCAAAAGGATCAAAAAGCTGCGGAATGTGAAATTCTGAAGGTTTTTGTTGAAGAAGCCATTTGTGAAATTAACAATCGTAGTCACAGTTTTTCACTTTGCAACCAAACTCGCAACCTCAGGATCCAAAGTAGAGTGTCTTCACCACTCCACTGCGTACGTACCAACGAAAACAATTCTCTTGGCTTAATTTGTGAGAATACATAATACCATCCGATTCGCATATCACTTGACGGTCTATATCGATGTGTCCAATGTAATAAGTACTATGTATATCCGCAAATCTGTAACTTTTCAAAAGCAAACTTTGGTGCAGTTTACGGTTCTCTGCTGCCATGAAATTTGCACGGCTTTGTGTCTGAAATTTCCAGGTCAAAGCATTAATTTTTCAGATACTAATGCCATTTCATCAAGCTTCGAAATAGGCACTGGCTAATATAATTAAAAGAGTTGTTCTATAAGAAAGGCGATTTGAAAGTGACAAAGTCGGCTAGTTTTTGGGATGATTTATAAAAACTCGCCACTTGTTCATGTCAAGAGATTTGTATAGGGATGCATACCGCTGTTCTTGCACCGATACTGTTACATACTTCATTGGTGAGAAAGAGGGACAAGTCACGAAGGATCTCTCAGCGCCAGGACAATAAGAGTGTCTACATAGGACACATCAATATAAAATGCTACCAGTTCATTTAGTGCAAAACTTCAGTTATTAAAACTTCAGTTATCATCGTCATTATCCCCATTGTCCTCCTCCTCTTCATCATCATCATCGTCATACTCGTCTTCGTGCCTGCTGACGAGAAGATTCCCATCATCGTCTTCATCCTCGTCAAACCCAAAGCAATTCTCCATGTCCTGTTTAGTGTCGACCTGCTCCTTTATCACGGGTTTCTTATCTTCAGCGCCTTCCGTGATAGAATTAACGATTCGGACAGTCTCCTGTCCATCTTCTTCAAGTTGGATCATCTCGAAGACAACGTATCTCCCGTCTTCGTCGGAACCGTCTTCCCCTTCGAGGATGATCTCTGTCTCTTCCATTTCATCGAGATTCCCCACCTTTTGCTTCCGTCCGATCTTCAGCGCTAGATTCTCTTCGTGCACATTAGATTCCGGATCGTGCATGGCGAGATGACGAATCAGATTACCTTGATGGATGAACTTACGTCCGCACTCTTCGCATTCGTGGTTCTTCGGACGTGGTTCCGGCGGGACGTAATCTGGGTTATGATAAAGATTCTGATGTCGTTTAAGCAATTGCTTCTGACGAAACTTTTGATCGCATTCATTGCAGGTGAACGGCTTTTCATTTGTGTGGATCAACATATGCGATGCTAAATGGAGCTGCGATATGGAAGCGTACGGACAAACATCACATTTGTAGGATTTTTCACCATCGTGTGTCCGGACGTGAACTTTATACGTGTATCTATCAGGGAAACGTTTGCCGCAGCGCTTGCATTCGAGCGGTTCGGAAGCCGTGTGGAGTTTGCGGATGTGGCCGCGCAGGTCGGCTTTGCGACCGCACTTGGCAGGACAGAGAGCGCACTGGAAGGTGGGCTTTCTGTCCGGGTAGTGCGTCAGGCGATGGGCCTTTAGAGAGTTGGACTGGCTGAAGGCGGCAACGCACAGATCGCACGAGTAGGGACGCTCGCCTGTGTGGACCTGAAATATCATGTTTGAATTATGAATACGATAATACAACACCATTTTCAATACATAGTGTATAATTCAAACTCTCAATTTAATTATGGAAAACAATACCAATAATTTCAATGAAATGGAGAGATTAGATTGATCGGAACATGGAACCACTACCCTATTCGAGAATAATATCTCTGGCAATAGAGAGATTAGCTTGCTCGGAACTTGGAACCACTACCCTATTCGAGAATAATATCTCTGGCAACGGAGAGAGATTAGATTGCCCGGAACTTGGAACCACTACCCTATTCGAGAATAATATCTCTGGCAACGGAGAGATTAGATTGCCCGGAACTTGGAACCACTACCCTATTCGAGAATAATATCTCTGGCAATGGAGAGATTAGATTGCCCGGAACTTGGAACCACTACCCTATTCGATTCTGGCAACGGAGAGATTAGATTGCCCGAACTGGGAAACTACCCTATTCGAGAATAATATCTCTGGCAATAGAGAGATTAGATTGATCGGAACTTGGAACCACTACCCTATTCGAGAATAATATCTCTGGCAATAGAGAGATTAGATTGATCGGAACTTGGAACCACTACCCTATTCGAGAATAATATCTCTGGCAATGGAGAGATTAGATTGCCCGGAACTTGGAACCACTACCCTATTCGAGAATAATATCTCTGGCAACGGAGAGATTAGATTGCCCGGAACTGGGAACCACTACCCTATTCGAGAATAATATCTCTGGCAACGGAGAGATTAGATTGCCCGGAACTTGGAACCACTACCCTATTCGAGAATAATATCTCTGGCAACGGAGAGATTAGATTGCTCGGAACTTGGAACCACTACCCTATTCGAGAATAATATCTCTGGCAATAGAGAGATTAGCTTGCTCGGAACTTGGAACCACTACCCTATTCGAGAATAATATCTCTGGCAACGGAGAGATTAGATTGCCCGGAACTTGGAACCACTACCCTATTCGAGAATAATATCTCTGGCAACGGAGGCAACGGAGAGATTAGATTGCCCGAACTGGAACCACTACTATCTGAGAATATCTCTGGCAATCGAGAGATTAGATTGCCCGAACTTGGAACCACTACCCATTCGAGAATAATATCTGGCAATGGAGACATTAGATTGTCCGGAACTTGGAACCACTACCCTATTCGAGAATAATATCTCAGCAACGGAGAGATTAGATTGCCCGGAACTTGAACCACTACCCTATTCGGAGAATAATATCTCTGGCAACGGAGAGATTAGATTGCTCGGAACTTGGAACCACTACCCTATTCGAGAATAATATCTCTGGCAATAGAGAGATTAGCTTGCTCGGAACTTGGAACCACTACCCTATTCGAGAATAATATCTCTGGCAACGGAGAGAGATTAGATTGCCCGGAACTTAGAACCACTACTCTACTCGAGAATAACATCTCTGGCAATTGAGCTACCAAAACCTTTTTAAATACTGTCATTATTATCAATAACACATTTCTTTGAAAATTATTAATATTATTTGTTCAATTTATTTTAATAACTTTTTGAAGCCTAAAAACCTCATTGCAATATTTAATCATCATAGAGGATAATATTAACCAATCCTAAATGAAACATGAAACCGAAAAAAACCACAGAAAATAAAAAGGTATCAGTCGCATCTGGGAATAGAACCCAGGACCTCTGTCTTACCGGGACAACCGCTCTATCAACTGAGTTAATGAGACAAGTTCACTTTACACCATTTTCATCAATATCATACTTCAACTTCAAGACTTGTCAATATTATCCTCCATTACCTTATTGGCCTATATCATCTTTGTGGAAGGAAAAGGGTATGAGTGACAGACGTATGAATTCATCCCTCCCACTGATGAATCGAGAAAGTCCGGCTGGAGAGGTCAAAATGATCTCCCTCAACCGACTTCTCCCGATCCGGCCTGCCATGTAATAGGTGGACAAACGCATCCACCGCCAAGACCTGAACGAACCTCACCCTATGAACCCGGGCACCCCTACTAAGTCACCTGCCATAGCGAACTTCTTAGAGCAACCTACGGCAGAGGTGTTGGTCATCCAATGAACGGTTCCCAAGTCCAGTACCAATACCCAATTCCCAAATTGAGGCTATAATTGATTTACTAAATTTCCAAATTAAAAATATTGCCAATTTTTTATTTCCCACAGTGGGAACCAAGTTAGGAACCATTTCTGTTAGTGTTAATTCTTTTTATGCTTAATGAACTTTGAAAAGGACAAGCTAAAACTAATTATTTCAATCTTTCAAGTTTAACCCGAACGCGCGAACCGTCGATAGATTGACTCTATTAATGCGTATAAAGTGCAGACCGTCGGAATACTGACTATTGCGCAGTTTGATTTGATATTGATAGGGCGAGAATAATAACATTTTTAATAAGATAATAACATTTATAAATAACCATTAAAATTATTTTGCTGTGAATTTAACATTGATATTTGTATTTTTTTTTAAAGTAAAAGTTTTTTATTTCTACCTGCAAAATGTCAAATTCGTCAAGTAGTGATGATGAAAACACTCGTGAATCTTTGAGTGAAAATGTTTATCTCGATGAAAATAGTGATAGTGACGATGAAATTAGAATGTTTACAAATCGAAGAATGCGTATTTGTAGCGAAAGTGGTGAACATTTTTATCAATGATTTTTTTTTATATTCTTGTTTGTTTACTTTTTTTTATTAATTAAATAAATACAGTTATAGTAAAAAATATGTTTCACTTGAGTAGTTTAACATGCCCCTTACACATAACAGAAGGAATTACGAAAATCCATCTACATTTGAGGAAAATAATTAAGATTCTGTGCACACTTAATTATGTGAAAATATGTTCAGCACTAAAAGGGTTAAGGAATGAATAAATATTGCATATACTTATATATAATAACACAATAAAGCACAAAGTAAACCTACTCTGATATGTCTCTTGAGCTTGAAGGTGTCGGGGGAGGCGTAGGTGCAGTGCGGACACTGGTAGGGACGCTCGCCCGAGTGGCAGCGCTGGTGGCGCCGCAGCTTGCTGTACTCGACGGCGGCGTAGTCGCACTCGCTGCACTTGTGCGGGCGCACCTTGGTGTGGCGGTAGCGCATGTGGCGGTGCAGCTCGCCGGTGGTGGCGAAGGCCGCCACACAGTGCTCGCAGCTGTGCGGCCGCAGGCCCGAGTGCGTGTTCTCGTGGTTGTTCAGCGCCACCGTGGACCTGCAACATTTTGTGATATTTTATTCTACAATTGGAATACATTATGAGCATAAACATTGGGCATTGACGATAATTTGATAAAACGCCAAAGCCGCCTTCGTTGGCGATGTTTAGGGAGTTCCAACTAGACATTGATTAAATGAATTAAATTAATAAATTCAATCTCGTGACACGTCCATTTGATTCTCAATTTAGCACAGAATTAATTCTTCATTCCTAAGTTTAGGTCTTGCAACCCTACAATTTTTTAACACACGGCACCATAATTACGGCGCTGATACTATCGGCCTCATCGCAAAGTTACCAAGAGATATTGTGAGTGTGCAAGACTCCATCCATGCATAGAATCCCGCGTCGCAATCCGTAAAAACCTGTATGTCAACGTTCAAACCCCCTCTTGTCAGCCAGTCAGTAATTCCGAGCAAACTGTATTCGCTTTCGCAGGTTCGTATTCAATAAATAGAAATAAGAAATGTATTCTACAGATATTTCAATGGAGCCTGATTGAAGGAGCTATCAGCTTTGATCCCCTCAGCACCGATGCAAGTGTGTGAAACTCGACAGACACGAGCGGAACATTCATTCACAGTCGATCTTGGCTTCATGAGAACGGGTCGTTTCGACGACTCATTTTTGTGTAAATCGACTCATGGAACAAGCTATCAGCATCTGTCTTTCCTCCTACATTTAATCCAGGCCTCTTCAAGACCTGCATTAACAAATGCCCTTCCTACAGCCCCTCCTTAACTCTCCTCGCAACGTTGCCCAACCGGGTAGTGATATAGTTCCCCTGTATGCTCTGTACATACAGGGGCGCTCTTGTGAGATGTCACATAAAAAAAATTATCTACATGGTGTGTGTATTCTTTATTCTATGAAAAATGGCTATTATATTATCATCTTCCGCTGATTAATTTAGCCAACTGAATAAATAAGCATACAATTTCCTTATTTATTTGAAAATAATACGATTTTTTACATCATATTTATTCGTTATATGTAGGGTAGGCACAGCTCTTCAACCTTTGTAAACTGTACGCCACTGCCGTTGATAGAAATTTGGGTCAACAGAATTAGACACTGCCGGCTACTATTTTCAACGGTTGGTTACATTTTGATACAGTACCATTTTACAAATGTAATTAAAACACACATAATCCAATAATCCTATAATTAAATTTATTTTAGCAACAAACCTAAATCCTTTAGCGCACACGCTGCATTTATGTGGCCTCTCGTCCGAGTGAATCCTGATATGCCGGGAGAGCAGAAACCTCTTGGTGTTGCTATAGTTACACATGGAGCACTGAAATATCTTGCTGCCTTTACCGGCGGGCACTTTCACCTTCAGAACTTGGGACTTATCATCTTCGGGTTCCGGGTCGACCTCAACCTCGTCCGCACTGTTCTCGTCTTCGAAGTCGTAGATCGTCATGTCGTTTTCTACTTCTTGTTCATTCGCGACCGTCTCACTGTCTTCTTGGACGATGTAGACGTAGCTCAGTTCCTCGTTGGTGCCTTCTTCGAAGTTCTCGTCATGATCGGGGATCACTATCTCTTCCGGCGCCTTCTCTTCATATTCCACATTGTCCGCGTTAGCCGGCTGGAAGTAGAACTGTCCGTCTTCGTCGACGAAATACGTTCCCTGTTCTTCCGTCTCATTCGGCTCCTCGAGCTGCGATATCTCCAAAAGGGTCTCGTCATTTTCTTCCAGTTCTTTATTGAACGTGTCTATGTATTTTTGTATCTCAAGCGTTGTTTCGTTTGATTCCTTTTTGATTGACTTAACACTTGCGTTGGCCATTTTTTATGATTTTTAACAAATATTGTTAATTTCAAACACAAATAAATGATAGCAATTGTATATTTAACAATGTCCACACGTGTTTATCATTAAATTTAAAAACAAAAGTCTATTATACCACTTATTAGAACGTACTAATGGAATATTATATTGTTTTTAAAAAATGTTTATGGATTACGCTTGAACTAATGAATCATTACAGTTATTTAATGGGTCATTTTCTCTTGAATTCTGCTCATCTCTACTAGCAACGTCACCCACTGATCGTTGATCTGTTTGAGCTGCATGTAGTTGGTAGTCATGGTGTTCAGGTCATTCTTAACGCAGCGTACGGCTTCCAGGAACTTGATGAGAGTTTCACGTGTCTTTTGGAGCGCAAATAACTCAACGCGAAGATCTCTTATGTCCGTCTCCTGAAAAAAAACAAAAACATTGTTAGTGATGCTGAAAAAATTGATAGATTCTGTTGTAGGTCTTTAAATAGTGCATATTATATTTTCTGCGCGGTCCAGGGTGATAGATACTCCATAAGTATCGCCCTGTTGAAGCACCACCATTCAGAATCGAAATGTTTCTTGAAATGTCTTTAGCCTTATTTAGTGACCAGATCTGAATAGCCAGGTACTTCCCAACCTTCCTCACCCCATCTCCTTCCCTTCCTCACTCCCTCAGCATTCAAAAAATAATGGTCGGCAAAATGATAATATAGAATAGAATCTATGAAATGAATCAGTGAGAACAGACTAAAGAATGTCAGATAGAATAGAAATCCAATGTTGAATCAACTCCCAACTTTCATTGTATTCTATCTAAAATAGATCATAGAATGGAACGGTGTGAACGGAAGTTGCTACGTGAAACCCGCCAAATACCATAGAAATATAGTAATACACGCAGCTCCTGACATTTACCATACATTGAGATGCCAGCCAGTGCCCCTAGCGGCGCGAGTTGGCGAAATTGGGTTTTTCCGTACATTTTAATAGATTTTCTGTGAAATATATTCTTAATAAATTATAGAAATCAAAAATTTTACAAAATAAATATTAGGTAACCTACATATGATTTACTCCTGATTTACCCATGTACATATATTTTAAGAAGCTATTAGGATTGTATTAACTCGCGCACTATCTAAATTGTTTAGAAAGACAATAAAATATTTATTATAATAGCAATACAGTCTGGAAGCCTATAGCCTGGGATGCCAGTGTAGCATGTTGCCAGTATTTTGACTTTTATGATATTTGATTACACGCGTAGCTTTGTCAAAAAAAACAGCATACGTGCTACACCAGCGCCTCTAGCGGCCCAGGCTATAAGCTTCCTCCAGACTGTATTGCTATTATAATAAATATTTTACTCTCTTTCTAGGTATTATCATTTAAGAGTATTTGACGCCACCCTCTGCGCACAATACAGTAATGTCTAGGGTTATGCAAAAAAAAAAATTCTTCCGAAGATTTATCGCGTCATTATGAGCTTCGCGGATGCAAATAAATTGAAATCGAATAAAAATAGAGCACACCGCATCCCCAAAGTCCCTCAGGACCTCTCGCGTAGAGTAAAGGTAAAAATAAATTTTAAAATAAGAGCATTTTGAACGAGCTACAATTTCTGTCCATCATAAAAAAAAATGTGTTCTATGAGATAGATCATAGATAAGGTGGGAACCCAGCATGAAAATCTATTATCAACATAAAAGCGGTAGAGTAGGTCCCAGTACCTAATTTTATTTTCATTGTAAAGGGTGAAATATACAAATACCAATAAGTGCAATAGAATTTATAATCATTTGCCTCGTTTAAATTGCGCATTTTAATGAGGATAAATTAAATAAATTGTTGTACATCCTAAAAATAAAAAACTTTATTACAAAATTAGTAAGTATAAGATGATACTTGGGATCCAGAAAAGGCAAAATTGAGTATACTTCTCGTTAATATTATTATTGACATCAAATTACAAAACTGTATTAAAAAAGTCAATCATGTCAAGGGCCTTGATTATAAGCATGTATGGATATGGAGGAAACTTTAAGACAATACTAGAATGAAGATTTATGGGATTCTGTGTTCTCTAGTTACCCCTACGTGATGGTGTATGAAATGCCAAGTCACTGAACTCCGCACAAGTGATCAATAATTATTTGCAACACAATTTTCTTCAAGAAAGATTACTCCGTTTTAAAAACATTGAATACACAGTAAAAACGCTTGAATTAAAGTTAATAAATTACAACAAGATACGATGTTTGCGAAGCACTGAATTTTTTTGACGTTTACCGTTTTGCTCGAAGATAGCACAGATTAGTCATTTTATTAGAAAGTGGGTGACAATAAAGATCTAATAAGACTTGATTATAATGCCAATACACGCCAAATAACAGTTATAAACGCTTCTAATTGAAAAAATGTACAAATAAATGTTAAAAATGGATTAAAATCAACCGATAGACGAGCTGATTGAATTTATAATTTAGAACGCGATGACATAAGGTCCAGTGCAATGAAGCCATTACGAACTTACTTCTTTCCCGTTGGAGAATTTAGAAACGCTGCTCATAGCCATTTTAGAAGTATTCACCATAATTTCTTATATTTTGATAACTTGAATCACTAGTGCACGAAAATATCTATAATTCCCGCGCAAGCGCCAAAATGTAAAACTAAATGTCTTGTGGCTTTACAAAATGGTCTGCAGATGGAGATGGAGTGTAGTTCGAAAATACCCGTTGATAAAGATGGCCTCCGCGGAGCAACGCATCCATTGCCATTCTGAACAGGCTTCCCTCGCTATGGCCATACTGCAAACAAATAATTGTCATGGTGGGGCAAATTTGAACTAACTAACTAACCATCACGCTGTTTCTCCGCAGGGGTAGGCAGAAAGGACGGACCGCCAAACAACTTGATCTTGGCATACACTTCTGGCTTCATTCACATTCGTACAACGCCTCATACATTCTCTTCTATTATTCCGACTTCTGACATGGCCGGACTCAAGTATTTAATTCACTTGATCGTGCCATGTCTTCCTCGGACATCCCCGGCTGAACATGAACTTTGAAACTTTGAACTTTAAAATTTGAACTATCTGCTTTTAAAATCTTTTACATTGATTTTTTTCTTTTTGCAAATGTATACTGAAAACATCAATTTTTTTGCAAACACATTACCTAATAATATACCTAATAGCATACCAAATAAACAAATAATTTTAAATATTTGTAAATGTAAATAATTATTATCAAAAATCTCAAATAAAATCATGTTTCAAATAAATACTGCTCTTCTTTTGCCAATAACCTTCTAATGTGTATAATATCAATAACAAATAGGATTTAAACAGTAACTTTAATTTCATGCAATGTGTGGTGTTTTCTAATGTGTGTGTCCTCTGCGTACAAAGTCATATCATCTCAGCCCAAAACATTGTAATTTAACGTTTTAATCTGGAGTGCCCTACCAGGAAGTGTGTTTTCTGTATATATACATAATAAGATAAACCCTAGCAAGTAGTGTTTGTACAGCGCCCTTGAGGAGATTTTTCACAAAAACGGCGCTATACAAATCATCCAAGTATTATTATTATTATTACAATATCTTAACGGCCCTCCCTACTAGCGACGAAATTCATTTAAAAATTTTCACAACACATAATTTAAGCGAAGATTTATGCTAAAAAATCTAAAACACATCGTCATCAACACATTTTTTATCCATTTTTGCATATTCGAAAACTTTTTGATTAAATGTTAAAGCTTTTCGAGTATTACGTTCTAATTTTAAATTTCCAAACATTAATACGCTTGTCTCTTTCTCGCTAAAAACAATATGCAGTCGTAAACATAACAAAAGACTATTTCTCAGTGACATATCGCAAAACCATCGCTGTCGGAAGTATATACATTTGCAATTCTATAAATACTCCTCTAGGTGTTTTTTGAGTAAACTTTAATTTTATTGCACGACCTATTACAAAACATCATAATATTTTATGAAAACAACGAAATATTACGTATATATTTAAAAACAAATATTTTTTTAACTTTTAGATACAAACATATTTGGTTTTAAAAAAAATAAAATTTTGTAAATCCCAGATTTTATACTTATTTTCGATTAGATGCATCCTGGTTGCGCATAGAAGATGAGTTTACATCAATGCATTAAAAATTAAGGTAGTACATAGACAGGTACAAATATGTATACATGAGAAGTGCAATTTGTTTGAAAGATATGCACCTGTACAGTAAATGTAGTATTTATAGAGACATGCGATACATATGATATGTTGAAGTTACTGATCTAAGCATTCAAAACTTCAAAAGTTTTGGTGGGAAAGTGGAAAGATCGTGCGCAGGAACGAAATACCTGTAATAAAAAAATAATATAACTGGCAGCATTTTTTATCAACTAGAAATGCGCGCCTGCGCACTCCCCATATGAGGCTGAACTGAGGACTGAAAGGAACGCGATGCCGCCATTTTGACAGTTGTTTGTCTTTTGTGTATTCTTTAACTTTTTTGGAATTTTGCATAACCGGCAAGTGGCCAGTTGATTCTTAAGCGTATAATGTAACAGATACAGGTAATTACATTTTATTTTATACTTGTTCCTCGCTTTTCCCTCGTATTTTCCGTGGTACCTTTCCTATATCGAACGCTAAGTACGAAAATAAAAATACATCCGAATGCCGTATAAAACGTTGATTTTCTCACCAAAAACTGCGATATATCGCCTTTTTTCGAGTAATTTTGCGATTGTGGTGCAAATACGAACGCGTTATCTTATATATTCGGTAGTTTTTCGAGTAAAAACAGTGCATTTTAAAGGCGGGAACGGGGCTAAACATAGACTTAAAAAAAAAACAATATGGATTCATGTTAAATTTTATGATGAAACAATGTTTGTGAATCTCTTATAACCTGTGTTAGTAAATTAAACTGTTAATCTGTGAATCTGTGAACGTAAACGACTTTCCATCTTTCAATCTTCACAATTCATAAGGGGGTGTGTTTGCGAAAAATGTTTATAAAAAAATGTCAACATTCACACATGCTATCATGCCGTGTCGTAATAAATATAATTCGTAAAATAGGTATATTTAACTCCCTCACAAAGTTATACAAACAACAATTTGTCTCAAATTGCTACATTTTTTTTAAATTAATCAATATTATACTATATTTTTAAATAATCGTTTCTGCCTCATTACTTGGTCTAATTTTAATTCCACATCTTTTCATAACATAATAATCAATCACGACAAATAAGGTAATTCCATACCATTTTTTTTACACCAATCCCTTTGAATTTTGTTTGACTAGATCATTTTATTTATCAACCTGAACTCTGCGGTTTAGTTAATATTAGAGATGTGATGGATATCCGGTATATGCCTTGACCGGATACCCGGATATCCGACCAGTACTTAACTTGAATTGTGCCAACCAGTAAAAAGAAGAACACGGGAGATTTGACTGGCGATATTCACACCGCTTTCTGGGACGGGTTCAATGAATTAGCGGAAGAAAACACCAATAATAATGAAAGTGCTATGGAGAGTAACGCCATCGCCCGCGAACACGAGCCTTCAAATAATGAAGGCAGCTCGAATCGAATGAAATAGTGACCCTTAGCGCTTGGTGGTTAACTAACTTTAACCAGTACCCTAACTAACTAACCATCACGCCTTTTCCCTACAGGGGTAGGCAGAGAGGACGGACTGCCAAACAACTCGATCTTGGCATACACTTGTTGCTTCATTCACATTCATACATCATCTCATACATTCTCTTCTGATATTAGTATTTGATTCACTTGATTGTGCCATGTCTTCCTCGGTCGTCCCTGGCTTTTTCCATTCACATTGGCGTCATATATTTTCCTTACACTCCTTTCTTTGTTCATTCGCTCACATCAGCCGGGCATTTTCACACGGTCATACATGGTTTTATCACGTGTACGCCTCAGGGATCTCATTTCTACAGCATTCAGTCTACTTTTATCCGTGCTCTGCCAGTTCTATGGCTCGTCGCCATTCACGTACTTAAGTAGCAATGTTGTCGTGCGCGCATTGCATGAAGAACGATAATTAGCCACTGACCCAACGTATGTTGAATTATCAATGTCAATTACCAATACTTAGTAAATTACTACAGAAAAATGAATGAACAGAAAACACCGTGTCGAAAGGCTCAGCCGTTCAACACGGTGGTTTCGCTCATTCAAGCTCATTGTTCGATCCCTTTCTTTGGTATTTTGATATGTCTCGTCTACTGCGGTCGATGGTTGTAGGCGAACTAAAGTGGTGGAATAGAGTTGAGGCAACTGTAAACTAAGTGGAACCAATTTTTTTCACTTCGTATCCAATCTAAATACAGTGGTGCCTCGCATAACGAACGCCTCGCACAGCGAACGCTGCACACAACGAACTTCCTTTTCGTTCATTTCACGATTCATACAACGAACTTCGCTTCACACAACGAACTTCGCTTCACACAACGAAGTCGCCCACTTCACACGATCACTGCCGATTTATTGCATCCTTCCGCGCAGGCAGTCGTTAGTCACTGAGCAGTACGCTTAACTTACGCACGTGTCGCAGCAATCGTTCATCATTACAACGAAGTCGCCCGATCTTCTACGATCACTGCCGATTAATTGCATCCTCCCGCGCAGGCAGTCGTTAGACTCGTTAGTCACTGCGTAGTACGCTTAACTTACGCACGTATCGCAGCAATCGTTCTTCATTACGAATTAAATCGCACACGTATCACGGCAGTCGTCCTTTTAAGATAAACTCAACATTTTTTTTATGATGGGTTCTAAAAAAAGCAGGAAGGTGATTTCTCTTGAAAATTAAAAAATGTGTGTTTTTTTCATTATGTTTTTAGATGTATCTAAATAAAAATAATAACAAAAAATTTATCTTTTTTTTATGTCATCTTACCATATTTTATGCTACAGAACGAATTATTTTTTTTAACATGTATTGTTATGGGAAAACGCGTTTCACATAACGAACTTTTCGCATAACGAACTTGCTCCTGGAACGAATTAAGTTCGTTGTGTGAGGCACCACTGTATAATACTTCAATGGTCCAAATGGGCTTTTACACATTAGGATACATGTTGTAGTGGTACATGGGGATTCGCTCATACAAGCAGTAAGAAAGGGAATACAAATTCATCAGAAAGTCTCACGGCCATTCTTCCCAACTTTTCAAATTATCAATCTGAGGCACCGATCGGCCAAATGTTTTGTTGATCATTCGCTGTTTGCCTGTTTCCGAGCATTTTTTTTATCCTATATTGTCTATGGAGGTGCTCGCCCACTTTCATAGATGTACATTTGACGTTTCTCTTTTGTGAAAAAACAAGACAAAACGCAGCTTATAATAAGTAAAATAAATTAGATTCTCTTCAGTTTTATTTAAAACATCCAAAATACATGTTTTCACATTCGAAAATGGAAATAAATCTTCGTCATTCAATATTTGAATCGAGATAAATAGATAGCGAATGAATAATGACATTTGACATTTCGCTGACGCTTTTTATAACCAGTCCTCTGTTGAGGAGAACTTAATCCACCAAAATTGTTATCCTAAATTGATCGTAAATTAGATTGAGAATTCATTGGGAATAGTGTATTTTTGCATTTGAACAGTGTTGAGACAAAATTTCAGCTCAGTAGGGTCAGGAAGAACGGCATAACAAAATGTCTTAACATTTTCCAATTCGTCATTTCAGTCGGTGATGACTTTCTCTGAAGTGCGTTTGTGCGGTGAACTCTGATAAAAAAGATAATTTATTAAGTATACCTGTATTATAATTTTACCACACTTTAAAACAGCACTCTATTCAAATTCCTTGTTAAGAAATCTACCCGTCCGTATCAATACTGGTCGAAAGTGAGTCCGAAATGAATTCCATACATGCATTTTGTATTCAGCACCTATGGAACTTTCTGTTCTAAGAAATATTTCATATAAACCCACACTCGTGGCGCTTCAGTGACAAACCGCGTAAGCGTGCAAACCTTAAGGAATCTGTTAGCTACCTGGGTACACAGCGACTATGGGATTTGATTGTAATAGCAAAAATCAATCGATTTTTTCTGTGATTATTGTGTTTTAGGTTGTTATTAAAATAAGTTATTTACTGAAGATTTTACTTTTTTATATTAAAAAATGTTCAGGTTCTTGCGTAAATTGTAATTTTCGTATTTAAAACCATTTTTTTTATAACCTACGACTTTATATTCACAGCCACAGACACTTTAATGAATCTCCAAATTGTATGTTGTTGCTAGGTCTGCTAATCTCTGGTGCAGTGATATGGTGAAATTCTTTTAGATCTACGGAATAGTATGAATAATTATGGAAAAGACCAACATAGGATTTACAGATGAAGAAAATTTTTCTCCCTTTTTTAATTTCCTATTGAACTCCCACGAACCGCCACTGGTATCAGTAGATGTCTTAGGGCCCGTCCGTAACACTCCACGCCATTCGCTGTCACCGAGTTACAATGACATTGAAATCTATTTTAACCTTTACCTTGTAAAAATATTTTTCTCTTTAAAACTATCATAAAAAATGAATTATGACACAGTACTTACCTCCTAAAATTAACCCCTTGAGACCTGTAATAAAACTGGCAGTGGTAAAAAATATGTAATGCTTGGTAACAAACACCATGTGGAATTATTAGAAAAATTTTGGTATTTACAAGTATATATATATATTTTTTTGATACTTTAGAAATTGTTGCAACGTCTCAAAAAGTTTGTTTCACTTAAGGGTAAACTTTTTTTTTTTTTTTAACGTAACTCCACACAGGAGTCCCTGAGGGAAGTAATTTCCCTCAAGGCCTATATCATCTTTGGGGATGCTGTGTGGAGGGTCTTTTAGAGGATAGGAAGGAGTGGTCTTGAAGAGACCCATGTTATAGGATAGAGGAAACACAGAGGCCGGTAGTTCATTCCACAGCTGAGCTGTTAAACACATGAATGAATCGTAGAAGCGACCCGTTGGAGTGTTTCCCGACTATGCACCGGTGCCGAAGGGATCAATGACACTAGTTCCTCGGAGCATCTTCCATTAAAATACCGGCAGAACAAGGACAGCATAACTTAAAATTATTATGAAAATTGGCAATCACCCATCTGTATAACACTATGGCATTCATTTAAATATTTTAGAAAAAAAAAATGTTTTTAGCTCGTATTTATTGCTTTTAAAAATACACATGGAATAAATTGTCATTGTAGGTTTAAAGCTCAATTCCTTGAAGAAAATTATAAAAATACAATATTTTATTGTATCGCCCAAACATTATGTTTTGTGTTTTTAAAAGTTTCTCCAAATAATTGAACTTTAAAGTTACAATAACAGTTCATTCTATTTCATATTCCGTATGTACGTATACGTATGTACACCCGCAACAAACAATATTTATTTATTTATTGATACAGAGACGGTTTGCATAGCTCCTGTAGACTATCTCCCATTTTACCTTATTCCTTTGACAGTAACCCGGTCCCTGTGATCAAGTTCACCACGGTTTGTCATTGCATATTCGGCTATGTCTCTTGATTCCACAATATGTCTTCTCAAGTAGCTGCGCCTTCTTCTCATCAAGGCGGGACATTGACACCATATGTGAATTGGAGTCTCTTCATCCTCTTCACATTTCCCATTTCTATTGGTGTTTTCCACTCCCAACAGCTGCATTTATCTCTTGAGGTGGCAGTGTCCCGTTAGTAGTCCTACCAGTTCCCTCAGTAAGTTTCTGTCCGTATTGAGTAGTTGCCCGGTTCATCTGGAGTTAGGTCCGTTTACGAGTACTTTGGATTGCCTCATTCTGGATGCCCTCTACCATTACTTCGGGGCTGGGATTTAGCCTTCCTTTCAGTATGTAGTTTGGTGTGGCAAGCTGCACTCCTACGGCAGGCTCAGATCTTTCAAGCAGTACTTCCTCCCCTTGCTAGTCTAGTCTGTCAGCCCGCTATTTGCCTTCGATACCGTTATGCCCTGGTACCCAGATTAGGGTTATTCTATAGGAGTCTAGTCAGTCGCTTTTGGGTTCCAAAATAATCCATAAATTCATCTCAATATTTAAAAGTGTTACGTGCTAAAAGTGTTTTTTTTAAATTGAATATTGAAATAACAGCAAATATAAAAATTAATCATCAAAAACCTACCTTCAAATACAAACGCAAATATGGCCAAATTCCTGAATGGAGTGTTGATACCAGCCCTGATGTATAGTAGTGAGGCGTGGAACTGGCATAGGAAGGATGAAAGTAGACTTAATGCTATAGAAATGAGACCCTCGAGGCGTATGTCTACTAAAACCATGTATGACCGTGTGAAATATATTGAGATTCACCAAGAATGCAAGGGTGATGTCAGTGCAAGAGTAAGATTAAGAAAAAGGGACGTATAGATGGGTTGGGCATGTAGTAGGACACATGAATAATAATAAGCCTCGCAACAGTCTAAAAAAAATGTGTAGCGGTGTACACCTCTCTTCTGAGCTGCGGGGAGTGAAATCCGAGCATGACCAGAAGAAAGTTAGTTGGATAAAGCCACGAGTAGTGACGAACAAATGAGTGTAAGAAGAAAATAAAAGATTTGAATGTGAATGGTAGAAGAAGTCGGAGACGCCCGAGGAAGATGAGGCATGATCAAGTAAACCTAATACTTAGTCAGAATAACAGAAGGGTACGTACGAATGTGAATGAAGTAAGGAGTGTGTGCCATGACCGAATTGTTTGGCGGTCCATCCCCTCTGCCTACCCCTGTGGAGAAACGACGTGACAAATGGCAAGTATTGCCAGCAATTGGAAAACGAAAATTGCAAATTTTTATTAGCTCTCGATAAAGAAGAAAAAATTCTCAACATTTTTGTATTGTCAGATATACACGAATGGGTTAAACAATGTCTCTTATCTCCCTCCTTACAAATGGGAGTGTCACTTTATGAGATTATTGTTTTTGCTATTTTGCTTGCTTACTATGTAAATATCTCGCCAAAGATAACATTTGTTCGTTCCTGCATAGAAATAAATAATTGTTATTGCATTACTATTTTTGAATACGTGTAAATAAACTGGTTTTTACGGCCTTAAAAAATATTTTTACTAAAATAAATACAAATAAGGAGCCGCAAATCAAATATTTAAGGCCACTTATCAGTTTTTTTTTTTATGCTTATACTGTGCAAGTATCCTCAATAAGGTATGTTGCGAGGCTGACGAGAGTGGGCAAGGAAAAGAGATGGGAAAGAGAAAGGTTGAGTAGTACGTAGGTATTCAGATCTTGTCACCCAACATGGCTAAAGTTATGTCAAGCAAAATTTCGATTCCGAATTGTGGTCTTTCACCGGAGCAGATATTAGAGTTAGAGTGTGTACCACGCTGGATATATAATAATATTGTAATTAGATATTGGATTATATACATTATCAAAATGGTCAAATATGCGCTGTCGATGCTAAAATATGTTCCGAAGTAATGACAAGAATATCGGGCCATTTCTAATTTGAACAGCTCATGTTTTGTAGAATTTTATGGCTGAAATAGGCATTATTGACAGAAAAGGGTTCACATATGCACTAACGACCAAAATGACTCAAATATGCACTAAAGACCACTATTTCCCCACCTCCCTCCTCCCCTTCCCCTTCTCCTTCCCCCTCCCCAATACCTCCAGCCTCACAACATTCCCCAATTGGGAATGCCATAGTCTCACTGGCTCCAGACGGTTGGGAGCAGTTGGGACTCTTGTGCGGTATTCATGTAAAAAAAAAAAAAAAAGACCGAAAAGTCTTAAAAATGCAATATGCATGTGCAAATGCATTTAATATGTATAGGTACATAATATGATGTAAAACGTTCTAGTTCCACCAACCTATGGAGGCTGGTATCATCACATGACTAATCAAAACATTGCTTAAAATGGCTTTAGCCATGTTTGGTGACCAGATAGGAATAGCCAGGTACTTTCCCATCTTCCTCTTCCCATCTTCCTCTTCCCCATTTCCTTCCCCTCACTACCTTCAGCCTCACAACATACCCCATTTGGGGATGACATAGTCTCGCTGGCTCCAGACGATTGGGAGCAGTAATCGTCGCCATCAAGTTACGGCAATTTCTCTCAAATTTCATCACTTTTAAACAAATGACACAGAATTGCATTTAGGTAACTAAAAATATTAGGTTTTTCATGTTTATGTATTATAACTATTTTTTAAATTGGAAATTTTATGGTAGTAGCATTGTAAAAATTAGAATCATACCTTTTGTTTTGATCCGTACTGAAACCTCATGTTTGATTATAATATATTTTGGTGTATTCTCCGCGGGTTGTTTCAATGATCTAGCCTCAGTAATAACTTTATAATATGACTTTCCCTCTAGTAGATATTACTAACCCTCATCAAAAATGTATTGAACTGTGGAGCATAGAACGCCAAACTAATCTATTGTGACATTTTATCCTCTGATTGCCCCTGCTCAATTTCCCATTGTCACACATTTCAATTCATACTGTGAGATTATACGGTGAGATATATACTTCCGTAATCCTTGAACAAACGTAATAAATGCCCGTGAATTATGACAGAAGATTGCTCCCAGCGTTGTGACGTAGCATCGTATTATTTGGCCCGTGGATTCCTGTACCAACATTGTACGGTGGATTTAAACAGCATAATTTACAACGGCCACGAAAACAATATTAAGAGTGGAAAAATTAGGCTTTCTTGATATTCAAAAAACACACTGTTTTATGGGCTATAACCATATATAATAGAAACAAGGGGGATTGGTCGTGAACCATTATTAGTATGAAACTGCGCGCACGTGCCGCCAACATCAATCTCGCATACTACTGCAAATCGCATCTACACACAGTGGCACCCCACCTCTTTTCTCCTTACACGCCAAACCCATGACTTTCATTTCCACTTTGATAGTCGGCACGCTTCCATATCATCTACACACAGTGGCACTCCACCTTTTTTCTCCTTACACACCAAACGTATGACTTTCATTTCCACTTTAATAGTCGGCACGCTTCCATATCATCTCTCTTTTTGTTTCAATTATATGTATCAATATTTGGTGTCTTGTCTTATTTTTAACGGTTAAGCTAATCTGTATTTCAAAGCTCCATAGCTCATGATTGAAATGACGTAGTGTATACCTATAACAAAACTCCAGATAAAAAAAAACCTTTGCCAATTTCAAGATAATCGGACCTTTCTGTTTTATCTGCCTGCTTTTGCTGCTACAAAATAACATTGATTAAAGGCTTAGGTTCGATTCACGTCTACCAGAACCGTGCAGTGTAGACACGTAAAGTGGCAGGCACGGCAAAATTAGTTGCTCCATTGTCTATGAACATATTCACGCACGGTGAATAGAACTTTATGGTGGCAACTAAATTGAGCATTTGCTCGTTGTGAACATGTTCCAATACGAATATTCGCCATATCAATACAGCGAACCGTTCGCTGGTGTACGCCGAGTATGCTCTAACCAAATGCTGATTTTTTAGGTAATTCACTATTCCGCACGACATGTCAGTCACTGCTGAGCAAAAATCGTCTTTGATTCGTGCTTTTATTTTTGCATTTTTCAGTTTCTCGTTTGTCACCCAAACACGTTTTCTTTTCTTCTTAAAATAGCAGTATCGGATTAGAAGTCCACCATTTCGACTCGGAGTTTGGAGCACGGCAGAGCCGAATATTCGCATGAGTATTCAAGCACCGTGAACATTGCCCGAGACGAACAAATCTTTGGGCAAATATTCACAATCAGCGAATGCTCAAGTCAGTCGCCGCCTTTGCACATTCAAATTATTTTCTCTTTTTTTTTTTTTTTAACTATTCTGGTTATACAAAACCAACCAGTCTTGTAATGCTGACCCTTTCAATGCAATATATCATACCATGTGGCACGTTTTAATATAATATATGCGTTTTACTTCAAACTTCTCACATGTACAAAGGTCGGGTTAAATTCGTTTCTTATCACATCTTAAACATAGCATCACCATAATATTAATACTCTCTCCCCCCAAAACATACGTCACCTATCCTAGAAAGTTTACCGATCACGCGAGCGTAAAGTACACCGCCGCTAGATTTCCGTATCCAGATCACGGCAGGACAGCCCAGAGCACGCATGCCACTAGACTTGCCATGCTGTGTCCGCTTGATTATATACAACGCTGAATTGTTGAATTTACTAAAGGTAATGTGGTACGGCGCTTTGCCTACAATTACACTTGATTATTAACGATTAAAGATGACTTATCATTATTTGATCGCGTTTGATAGACACGGTTCAAATCTGGCTTTGTGCGCATTTGCTTTCAAGTTACACTTCTTTTTGTAAGTCTTTGTTGTAATGAGCAGGTTTTTTTTTTGTACTTGCTCTAAGATCGGTTAGTTAGACAACGGTTCAAAGTGTTGGATTCGAACTGCAGCGTCACAGGTTCAATCCTCTGCTAGCGCTGAGTCCTCCCATCATTGCATAAGCAACATTTTCCACTTATTACGATGATAGTTGAATGAATTAAAATATTAGCAGGTTATTCGTAAAATGTTTGTCTTTGTTTTTAAAAATAAGATAAAAAGATGAACTGATTTTATTCCTCGGGGACAATTTCTTCGGACTCCCGAGAGTATGGTTTCATAGTTGGTGATTATTCACTCCAAACTGATGATGAAATTGAAATGATAACTGAATTATTTTTCATTTTCGGCAAGATTGACATAAACTTTATTTCGGTTTTCAGGTAAATTTAACGAACATTTAACTAGAAGTGTATATGTTTTCACTTATTATATACCAATTCAATTTGTGTCTAGGTACTGTAATAAACAATAAATTGATGAATGGGATGATAAAAGGAATGTAATTAAGGATAGTGGAAGATAAGAATTAATCAGGAAAGAACGGAAAGATTAGTTTTGACTTGTTTGAATTTTGATTTTAGTTTTGAATTATATAAATTTTATAATGCTAGTGACTGAATTTACGCATGAATGGAATTGAATCCTCGCTTTAATGTTTTAGAAGAATCTGCATACCTTTACTTTTAACGGTCAGCACTCAAAAATACAAACTCAAGAAATACTACAAATGATTTATCTGTAAATTCTTTATGGGTTATTTTAAAAATGTGCAAGGTTTCAAAGGACAATTATTCTCAAACTGTAATCTTTTAAATTATGTATGAAATACGTAATGGATTTTCAAAATTGCTTTTGGTGGTTTTCAAAGTGCACCTATTTTCAAACATTTTGGTATGTTATTTATATTGTATATGTATTCGACCGATCAGTGGCTGAGTTGACATCGCATTTGGGTCTCACCCAGGTGTCGGAGTTCAGCTCCTCGGCTGGCTAAGTCCTCCACTTACGACACAAGCAACCTCTTCCGCTTACTGTGATGGTAGTAGGAGATTTTCAAATATTGTCGGGTTATTCGTAACCAGGGAATATTTGTCTTTCTTTTTTAAAAAAAAAAAAAAAATATATATATATATATATATATGCAGATAAATCATATTTAGCCACCTGCAAAGTGATGTTTACTGCCATTTTTGAGTGCTGGTCCTTAACCCTGCTGGATAGATTTTCTTCCTACACGTTATACTGTTTATGTTTATTTTGTAAGTCTTATTATTGTTGAAGACAATTAAATCATTAAAATCCGTACACAATCAAATTTTCGAAAATTAAATTTAAGGCGATGCAATGGGAAGTAATGCAAAATTGTGTGTTTTCGGTTTGAGAATTTGTTGGCCTAGAAATATCGTAGGTGATTGAATTAAATACTGCAAGTAGATCACACCTTGGCCTTTCATTTAACCGTGCACTTTTTTGGTATGTCTTTTTATAAGCTTAGAAAAAAATAAAGTATGAGACATTAAAAAAATGTTTAAAGCGCAAAATCTCCTACTTATGAACACTTTTTCCCATATTTTCGTATTGCTCACTGTGGTAAATGAAGTTTTTTAGAATATGACCGTAAAACATTTTAATAATTAGGTCTGAGAATTTACAGAATTGAATAAAACACGCATTTTGGTGATGTTTTTTTTGCTGAAATCGAAACATGCGGCCGATGTGCAGCGGGATTTTCAACCTTGTCGCCACCTGCATAAGGAGTGCGTGATTTCGTTAAAATTTTTGCCGGTGGATGGCCTTAATAACATTAATTATGTTTATACTGCTATAAATTAATTTGTAAGTATATCAAACACCGAGAAATCTTTTTTATAATTAGTACTGCGACGGTTTACAATATTACAATGACGGAATTATTATTACTGTGGCTATTAAATCCTTCAGCTTGTTTATTTCCTGAGGCAAGCAGAAATACTTGCACGGCGCCTTCTTTGCATCAGTTATGATAACAATGCAAGGCATTATTGATTCGCCAACAATATCTAATTACCCTCGATAATGTTTAACTTTCATTAACCCTTCCCTTACGGTGCTAGAAAATCTCGCAGGATTTTGTAATTTATAAGTCGGATAAAAATGAATAGTTTACATTTATTACTTATGTAAATCATTTTTATTAAAAAGTACATAGGTAAATATGTATGTAAGTAAAATGTTGTGTAATTTTAATTTAAAAATAATAAAAATTGTTGAAAATGAGGAAAAACATCGGCCACGCATGATACGTCCATTATAAAAAATATTTATATTGTTAATAATAAATTTTTATTTAATATATATTGTAAAGATACTTATACAGACATCGTTATACATAATACTTCTAATCATTCTTTTGCTTAAAAATTATCAGCTTTTCATTCCACGCTTAGTAGATTAGTTAATGAATCAAAGAATTAAATATAATTAAACGGATTGCAATAAATAACAGTTATAATACTAAATTAATAGATAATATATTAAACAAAAAGTTTAAGAATAAATTTATTTAATCTTATGTATATCATCCACAAATAACTCACCATTCCTGTGCCGACCACCAGTGGCGGCTCATGACTATTGACTGAGCTAGAGTGCTAAGACTGAAAAATACGATTGTTATTGATGTTGTTGAAGCCGAAAATGTTTTTTTTTTTTTCAAAATTTCAATTTTTTGTATGGAGATTTAGAAGGTGGGTAGGTAGGGCGGTGCCCTAAATCTCCATACAAAAAATTGAAATTTTGAAAAAAAAAAACCATTTTCGGCTTTAACGAGCGTCATATTTTTTAATCTTAGCACTCTAGCTCACTCAATAGTCACGAGCCACCACTGCCGACCACGATACAGTAGTGATTTCTTGCGATTATTGTGTCTTGCCAAATGTATTCATACAACCAACCCGATTCTAAAGTTAGTCAGTTCTTATGTATATTTGCTCCTTCGGAGATTTTTCAGATAAATTCTGACTCCAACCATTTAATGTTTCCAAACAAAATATTTCACATCGAGTTTTCGTGATTTTGGCTCAAATTCACCTTCGGGATTTCAAACACGGTTTACGTATTTCTTGTTTAATCTGACTATATTCGCAGTGATTTATTTTTTGACGCCTAGGCTTTCACAAATACACTTATCTTACAATTAGTTGTTGCACCGTTTAAAAGACGAGTAAAATCGCCATAACATTCGATACAAGTATCCTTACACAAAACCAGCACTGTCCTATTCCCAGCCAGCTATCCTGATATCACATTCCTAACATCGGTGAGAGTATTTTGTATTATCTTGTATTTACTTATTTAGTATTGTTTATTTGATCATTTTTTTTGTTTGTTTTATGAATCCAAAAATTGTCTCTCTATTGACATCATATAAAATCTCTATATCTCAATATTATTATCCCTTAGAACTGAATAGTTCGGCCACGTTTTTCCCCGAATTTCAATATTCATTGTGCACCTGCTCGCCTAATCACTTCACGTACCGACATCCCCATTGTCAATATTAAAAGCACTTAAATTTCGGTTTAACCCACATTAAGTTAGCCAATAAGTTAATCCTCACAAGTTTTTCCAAAAAATTTGGAAATTGGCCCAGATTTTTATTGCCCTTCATTGATATCCTACCTTATTACCCTTCCAGCCGGTTCCCACCCAAATTATCTAACTGCACTTTTTTAGAATTCTCGAATAATTTTAATAATGAACACATCCGTCCTAACGATGTACCCTCTCGAAAATAATCTGACCGCTTTTATACACGCCAGACTAAATAAAGAGCTTTCCTCCTAGAAAAAGGGCCACATGAATAATCTCGTACTCTCCGAGTACTCCTCTCAATGCCGGTCAGCTGTGTCACCTCAACCGTGCAGCTCCCATCAAGATGTCATAGATATGGATGAGCCTTATTCCCCATCTGATGAAACCCTCTACACATTAGTTACGAAACGTAAAAGAAACCGAGCAAACTCGGACTGTACTCTAATACCTCAACGATCTCCTAGGCAGAGTCCTTTAAGCTCCCGGAATTCATCACCGGTATCAAAACGGTCGAACTAGATTTCCTTCGCCAAGACCCAGCTCTCCTTTGCTTGAAAGCACTGAGTCTGTTTAACCTCAGGCCCCCCAACAATACAGTCGGCGAATTCCGCCGATTATCATCCATCAAAAAACGAATGTCGAAAACCTTTTCAGGGATCTTGAATATAAAGGAATTGACTTACGAGTATATGCCAAAAATATGGGTCGTTTTCATCATATTGTAAAAACGCCCTGAGAGCATTGCGCGGTGACTCGCTTCTTCATAGCGAAAAAAGTCGAGCATCACTCCTACAGGCTCGCGGAGGATAAACAATTGAAGGTTGTGATCAGGGGTATCCCTGAATCCATCTCCCCTGACGATGTCAAGGCCGACCTTATAAATCATTATCCAATTCTCAACGTCAGTAGGATGAAATCGGGTCGAGAAAGGAGGCCAATCCCCTTGGTTCTCGTAACCCTCACCAAAAATGACGCCAGCAAGAAAATCTTCTCGGAACTTAGTTCAGTTCTCAACCTCAGGGTAAAATTGGAGAACTTTCGTAATAGAACACGGCAAGGATAGTGCTTCAACTGTCAGAATCACGGGCACTCCGCAAACTGGTGTCACGCCGAGGAATTGTGTCAAATGCGGAGATTCTCACAGATCTTCTGACTGAGTTAAGCCACGAGACACACCTGCAAAGTGTCTCCTCAAAGAAAAAGTCGAACAAAAATTCTATGGCACAAATTACCTGCTTCTTTAACTTCAACTTTTTAAATAATGTTTGCCAAGAATAAATTAATATGCTAGGTACAATTTCCGAAGAAACGACCAGATACAATTCAGGTAATATATACTATTGTATGAAGCTATCACTTTGTGGTTACCCATTACAATTAAATGAAACAGTCAAAATTTGTTTTACCCACATTTTATTTTTAACGCATACTGGTTTTAGAACAACTGTTCCATAATTAGGGCAAAATATATACACACACAGATACATAAATCTTATTCCCCTTGTCCTAATCTCAACGCATCGATAAAGGCGCTTCCAGGCGTCCCTGTCTTGTGCTACGTTTACGGCATCCATCCATAGTAGGTCCTTCCTCTCCTCGCACAGCGAAATATATACTAAGCAATATTACAAAATTATGGCAGAACATACATATTAAGTGTCACAGTGGGGGTGACTAGAGATTAGTAAAGAGTGGGGAAAGGATTTCTTAATTTAAGAAATCCCTTAATAATGAGATTATTATTAACAATCAAAAAACCCTGACTAAATCCCA
>JAHDVE020011838.1:0-32063 GCA_022606495.2 Halesus radiatus
TTTGAAGGACCATCAAATGCCCTCTATCGCCAAATTGCCGAATAAACCACTGTACTATAAGGTGAACCTACTATACAATGGTGCTCTAAACTGAATATTCGCACGTTTAAGAGAAGGTCTATTTTTTAGTGCCAGTTGAAACATTTAAACGGAATTCGTAGGAGCGATTGAAAGGAATGCGGTGTTAACTTTTTGGAATGGCTGCTAAATAGCAAAAATGCACCCTCGTTTCACACTGCCAACGATATAGGGGTGATTCTGGTGGAACGTTGAATTGAAATAGGCAGTGCTATTTATGTACGTTTTTTTTAAATAAAGTTTGTTGAGTGAGCGGATTTCCGTTTATTTTTTAAGGTACAATCCTCTTTAATTTAACTAACTTAGCCAAACTATGTAATTTAACCGGGTTTAATGATCAGATCTGATAACAAGGTACTTTCCAACCCTCATCTTCTTTTTCCCCATTTCCCTCCTCCCCATGTTTCTATATAACCCAATCGGGGGTTTACTAGCTCCAGACGGCCTGCGTGGTCGAGAGGTAAGGGTCTCAACTACGAATCCGGAGGTGATGATAAATTTCATTTCATTTATTTTTTTTTTCACTATTCATAAATTAAAAATAATATAATATTTTTTTTTTTTTTTTTTATTGTATAATATTAATTATATACAGTGGGAACTTATACCCGCTAAGCCACTGCAAGTAGCTTGTCAGCAGGAGTTTATTTCAACAATATTATATAATACAACAATAAATTATAATCATCATACAAATGTAGGGCAAAAATTATTATATTTAGGCGCATGCATCTTGTGAGAAAAATAAGTTGATTAATAATTTGCATCATAAGTTGAGAAAAAAAAAACTTAAAGAGAAAAAATAATGGTAAAAGCATTACAGATTTGTTATTGAGATACTAGAGTCCAATCTTATAACACCGATTTAAATAATATTATAAAAATGTCAATATCATAAAAATATCAAAATTATAAAAGTACCAATATTATAAAAGTATCAATATTATAAAAATATCAATATTATAAAAACATCAATACTTTAAAAAATATCAACATTATAAAAACATTCATATTACAAAAATATAACTATTACGTAAATATCAGAAATATCAAAGTATCTGTAAGTATTAAATAGATTAAGAAATAAAAATTTAAAAGATATATACATAAAACAGCAGTACAGGTTGGTTACAATGAGGATAGACTTAAATATAATAGTAACACCGTAACAGTAAGTACACCAGATATCTAGGAGCTATACAACCATGGAGACTGTCATATTTGTTACCATCAATACACAAGGTTACTTTCCAAAAGCCAACACTTTAACATCAGTGAGAATTTCATCATAGGACAATTGTTTTTAAATTCGTACGGCAATTTGTTAAATATAAATGGTACAATGTATTCAAGGGTTCGTTGACTATATTTATTTTGAAATATTGGCACTATCATTCCTATATTTTGTGTGAAACGTGTATTGTGTACATGATCCACCACTGCCTTTTACGGACTTTCAGATATATGTTGCAGTAGAATTTTATGCCACAAAATACCACGAACAGGTAATACATTAATTGATTTGTATATGATATCAATGTCTCGCCTTTGGTTAAAAACTGTTTTACTTACTAACAATTTTACCATGGCGTTTTGAATCAGCTGTAAATGTTTTATGTTGGTCTTACAGGAGTGTCCCCAGAAGTTATACCATACCTTATAGTCGATTCTGCTAGAGACAAATAAATTAGTTTCATAGTTTTTATAGGCACGTATAATTTTATCTTGTGGAGTCTTCCTACAATGGCTCAAAGTCGCTTACAGAGGTTGGAAATTTGTACGTCCCATTTCATATTACAATCCATCGTAACACCTAGATACACGTACTGGTTGACTAGTTCGATACTTGTACACGCGCAGGGCTGTTTGGTATTATTGTGAATGCAATTAAATGAATGGGATATGATTACAGGTGCCTCTCTGTACCTTGCATGCGGGGATCTTATATGCATCAATATTTTAGCATTGATTATTAGACCAGAGTCATGTGACCATTTTAATAAAGAAATAAAGTCTACCTGTAACAATTTTATTGCAGTATCCAAATTTTCATGGGATATTATAAGTGCTGTATCATCAGCATATACATAATGTTTAACAAACGAGAATGTTTTGTTCATAAGTGATACAAAGATAATATAGAGCGTTGGACCTAAAATTGACCCTTGTGGAACTCCTGTTTTGACATTTCTTCTTTTACTAAATTTGTCTGATATTTTTACCTGGATTTAGCGGTTGGTTAGGAAGTTTTTGAATAGTTTGAGAAAGTTTCCTCTTACCCCTATTGCCTCCAAAATATTTAACAATTTCATCGGGTCTATAGTATCAAATGCCTTTGAATTGTCTATAAACAGTACCAAAACATGTCTTTTATTATTCAGTTCATTATTTATATAGTTAGAGAAATCCTGAAGTAACATTTCAGTACTTTTTTTTTTGAAAACCAAATTGATTAGGATCTATTAAAGAAAAGCACTCCAAGTATTTGGTTAGTTTTAAAGATATGTATTTTTCAAGAATCTTTTCTAGAGCGGGTAATATACTAATCGGTCTATAGTTTTCTATATCAGTATGTTTCCCATTTTTGTAAATAGGTCTGATAATACTACATTTGAGTTCATCTGGTATCACAGCTTGTGTTAAAATTGTGTTGATCAGATGGGTTAATATAGGACCCAAAATATCTATGTGTCTTTTTATGTCAAACATTCGGATATTATCTATGCCAGGGGACTTTGAATTTTTGAGAAGTTTGACTATACTCAGTATGTCTGCGAGTGATGCTCGTGGTATATACAAACTTTGCGGTGACTCTATCGGGACAATATTTGACGCCTTAAAATCACATTTATGAACCATTGAGGCTATGTTATCTGAAAAATAATTAACAAATTGGTTTGTAACATTTTCCGCAGATTGATTTTTTAACATAAACCTACTAATTACATCGTCACAGTTACTCTTTGTCCTACGTCCTAGAATTTTATTTATTTCATCCCATGTTTTTTTGATATCTGAAAAATTATTCTTAAATTTATCATTGAAAAAGGTTGTTTTACTTTTTATTATTAATTTAGTAACAAAATTACGAAAAGATTTGTATTGTTTTTCATAAATTGCATTTGTTGGGGAGCTTTTCCACCGCTTAAATAAAGAATCTCGTTTTTTAATGTGTGATAGAATATCTTCTGTCATCCATTCTTTTATAATCCAAGGTCTTGCATTGGGTTTTACATCTATAAATATTTTACTATTTTCATATACTTCGTTAAACTTGCTTTTTATTTGACTATATAAATTATTGCAATCATTTGTCTGAAGCAAAGCATTCCAGTTATAATTTCTAATTGAAAAATCTATTCGTTTTTGAGATAAAATTGAGACTTTCCGCCCTTTATTTGTAGGCCGATTATTAGTTTTATAGTACGGAATGTTCACAGCTGTTGCAAAGTGGTCTGCAATGATGAAGTCACAAACACATGCGTAGAGTATGTCAGTTTCTTTGTGTTTGCTATTATATCTAACAAAAATATGATCCAAACATGTTCGTGTCATTTTACCACTCGCTATAGCCTCCCTTGTAACGTCGTTTATACATTTTGCAAAATAGTTATTTGAAAGAGCATTTTCATAGTGAATAATCACAGGATCTATATAATTTAACAAATCAATATTTATGTCACCAAATATTAGCATATTTTCATTAGGGTTTGAACATTTTGTTAATATTGATGAAAGTTCATTGATAAATGATTGTTTACTAAGATTTGGTGGTCTATATATTGCTAGTACATTGAGTATAGAATTATTTGGTAATGTTATTATACAGGAAATATTCTCGAACAACTTTGTTTCAAGTAAATTTTGGGTGAAAGGTAAAATATCCCGAATATACAAGGTTATACCCCCTCCAGATTTGGATGTGCGACAGTAACTAATGCTACTGTAACCGGGAATTTCGAAAAGACAAGTATGTTCCCTTTTTATTGAAGTTTCACATAGCATTAGGATATCTATATTATTCCAACAATTTTGGAGGTTAGCATGTAAAACATCCCAGTATTTAGATATGGATCGAATGTTTAGTTGAACGCAAGTAAAATTACCTATATTATGGCCAATTTTATGTTCTTCCGTCCACTGTTTCAAGTCATTAGTCCTCGTGTAGATAACATCACCGTCGTCATCAATGTATTTATACGCCATAATCGATGGTGGCAAAGTCCTTGGAAAGAGCAGCCTTATAAGCTGGGCAGGTGTCCTTGTCTCCAGTCGAATGTCCAGCGGGCTTGCCAAACCTGGTACAGGTGGCACATACTGGCTTGGCGGCAGCTTTTGGGCAATCTGTCCTGGCATGACTTTCACCTGCACAATGTCCACATCTTTGCTGGTCCTTGCAGAACTTGAAGGAATGTCCGATCATTTGGCACTTGGAACACACTGTAAGCCCAATAAAGTCACGAACGCGGCACACATTCCAGTCAACAAAGACCTTTCCTTGCTTCACCAGCACGTGACGTAGATGGGCAGGCACCTCGTAGACCCGGTGGCATGTCGATCCTGTCCGAGCACCAGCTAGATGACTTAGCTTGCACGTTTTCACTGTGGGTTCTAAGTCTGCGTTTTCCTGGATTCCCGTTAAGGCACTCCTGAGAAAAACACTCATCTGTAAGGTCCCGAGGAACATTAAAAAAGATCACTCGTGGATGTCGTTTTGTGGGTAGTCGGGCACTTAGAGTAGCCGAGTTTGCTAGACATGGGGTTTTGAGTATTTTTTCCCGGTCTTCCCGAGTAGCGGTTTGGATAACTATGCCTTTGTTACGGATGTTCCTTATACCCGTAACGCGGATTCCATGCTCAGATGGTCGTAAGACGTCCTTCAGGAGCTGCTTCGTTTCGTCGCTATCCTTAGCCGAAGCCAGTTTCGGAAAGATGCATATAGCAGGCTTAGGGGTCCCAACACTAAGTCCTGTACGGGTGATTGGAGGTCTTGGCGTATTCTGAGGACCATTTTTGACCATGTCGGCAAACGATAGGCTTGCCTCCGTGGCATCAGCCACTCGACGCATCACTGGTCCCAGATCAGACTCTAGCTGCTGAATTTTGACCAACAACTGCTTAATATGATTGTCTGCCATCGTTTTTTCTGCCTGCAAGACCTTGATGTTTGCAAGGGCTGAGTTTAGATCTCCTCTGAGTTCTTCCTTTTCAAGCAACAGCTGGGCCACTGATCCTAGAACACTCGTTACATTTCGGGACACCTTGAGCTGTTGTTCTTTTGATACCTTTGACGGTTTTTCCGCCAATGTATCCTGTAAGGCCTTCAGGAAAAATTGTGTCCCAGAGAGTATTTTTTGTCCTGATGGATTACTGCGATTAGGGTCAATATCCATCTCTGTCTCCTGGGCATCAGAATCTGATTCGTCCGAGTGAGAGGTATATGGAGAAGCAATAGTGGGGCTGTCATTGTTTCGTGAATTCTTTTTTTTCCCCATATTCACATGAAAGTGAAAACTTTTTTTTTGTTCGTAATCCGAGAATTTATTTGTAAACAGGTGGTTTCACAATTTCACAGAAAATAAGCGGTGATTGGTTAAAGAGAGATCACTACACCAGTAGGAGCACTGAGAAGTGAGCTCATAAACAAGGTAGCCAATCAGCGCACTCTACCTCTGCAAACACTTCTTCACTGTCTGATAATTAAATAAAACGAAAAGTTTATTAAGACAAAAAACAGTTCAGAAATGCGAAAAAAACACGAGAGAGTAACACCACAGATCAAATCGCGGTCGATTTTTACAGCAATAATATTATTTCTCACGGCTGATAAGTTAAAACAATGAATCTTTCAATTATAATCGATAGCTTGACAGAGCGTCACGAGTACGTAGTATTGTTGCGATTCGAATACGAATATATTTGCGACAGTTCCAGATCGGAAGTAACTATCAGTATCGCCCCTGTAAAAGACCACCATTAAGAATTGAAACGGTACTTGCAATGACATTAGCCATGTTTGGTGGCTAAATCTGAAGAGCCAGATACTTCACATTCCACTTTCCCATCTAATACCTCTCCCACTTCCTTCAGCCTAACAACTCACCCAATCGGGGATGCAATAGTCTCACTGGCTCCAGATGGTTGGGATCAGTAAGGACTGATGTGCGATGTGCATATAAAAATATTCAAAAAGATTAATGGTAGCAATAATTGAGACTCTTCAGCGGTATTGACTTTTTTTAATTCTTTACGAGAGTATGAGATTTAAATTAATCGACAAAAATATTAGTTTTATCCTTTATACATGATTTTTCACTTAAGTCATTGTGTTCCCTTGACCCCAATTTCATAATTCACGGCATATATGCTGATTACTGAGAAAAGCCCAACCAAACCCCGCATAACTAATGTTGATCGTTCTCTACAGAAAAGTATCTGCTCCCAATTTAGAATAATCTATGGAATCTATAGGTTGTAACGATTCACTATTTCTATTTTTGCAACTGTTAATATATGGTGGAATTCCGTTGTAATGATTAAATAAAAGACAATTTTTAAACTCTATTCCACTTTTATTTTTGACCGTGACCGGTTTCAGCTTATGTTTCAGACCATCGTCAAAAATAAAGGTGGAATAGCATTTAAAAAAGTGTATTTTATTTAATCATTGTAACGATTCAAGTTCCTACATAACCCTTGTATATGATTTTCGACATTGCAAATAACAACACCATCTCTACGCATGTAAATTTATTCCAGTAGCTTCCCGACAATATCACCAGTCTCCGTTCGGCAGCGTAACAGGAGGGAGCGTTCCACATATACAACAACGTATTCGAGGCGGCCATTGGAGATCCATTAAGGGAATTTGTAAGCTATTATGTGGAATTCCCGGTTTTCCGCTCTCTTGAGCATCAATTTAATTGTCATTGTAAAAGTGACGTGGGGACCAGTTTAATTTATTGGGCCATGTTCTTTTGTGAATGAAAACAACTCTTTGATAATTGTTGTTCAGCCATGTATCAATGGTAAGCTTCCTTTTTTTAAACTTATCTTCAAGGTCTGCTTACTCCCTGAGTCATTAATCATTAATTATTACTGCTTCAAAAAATATAAGATAACTGTATAATAGGATATTGATACATAACAGATTTTATATAGGTGTATTCTTTATCCTGACCATGGGTGATTTGATTCTCAAACATGTACGTATTTACATATTAAATAAAGTGGTTTTAAAGAAAGTAATTAATAATAATAATAATTATAGTAATTGTATGATTTGTATAGCGCCGTTTTTGTGAAAAATCACCTCAAGGGCGCTGAATTTTTGTAAATAATCTAATAATTATTATTTAACAACATTTAGCACTAATTAATTGTTGGCCAATTTATATATTTCAATAAACCTTTATGCTTAGAAAATAATTCTTTTCATTCATAATTTTAATACTAAAAAGAAAGAATTGGTAAATCTCCCCGTCAAAGGGTTTGTTTTGGCAAATAACTAGTTTACTATATAAAAATGGAATAGGCATTCGACTAGATAATTTAGAAGCGTTAGAAATAAGGAAAGCCAAAAACACAAATAGTATATAATCAATAAATTTAAATAAAAGTACAATTCATAAATTATTCCCAATAAACAAAGTACACACCCTTCCTGGTCCGGTACCTGCTGATCTCCCACCCTTGGCCCGTCACTCGACTGTTTTTATCAATCTATAATACATGTGTATCTTAGTTCACAGTTTAGTTGCATACTGCCCTGAAGAAGCTACGGTAGTAGCGAAACCCGGTCGGCAAAAGTATAAATAAAAGCGATGTAAACAAAGTTATTGTTTTATTTTAAAAATTATAATGTCACATCACCTATTTACCGCTTCATATGAAAATATAATAACTTTAGTAATTATTTATAGACGTGCTGGTGAGCACAAAACAATTTATATAAATGTAAAACTCTCACCTTTTCCAGAAAAAAAACGTCTCTCTTTTTTGACTATACAAATATAAATTAAATAAATCTAGAAAGTGTTACGGAAATGAGAGATCTCGGCATCATAATGTATGAGAAAATATAAATATATGAAACGCAAAAAAAATCTTTGAATTTTTTCTACATTTATTTTGTAGAAGGGCGACCACATACATTAGGGAATTATTTTATATTAGACGTATAACTAGAGATATGTACAACAATTTTATTGCTTGTAACGATTCAAAAAAATTATTGTACTTAGTATAAATCCTAAAGTTTTCATACCCTTAAGTACAATAGGTTGAATGTGAGCAGTGAAATTTAGTTTCTCATCCATTATGATGCCGAGATCTCTCATTTCCGTAACTCTTTCTAGATTTATTTAATTTACTGTATAGTCAAAAAATAGACACGTTTTTTTCTGGAAAAGGTTAAAGTTTCACATTTTTCAATAAATAAAACAATAACTTTGTTTACATCACTTTTATTAATACTTTTGCCGACCGGGTTTCGCTACTACCGTAGCTTCTTCAGGGCAGTATACAACTAAACTATGAACTAAGATACACATGTGTTATAGATTAATAAAAACAGGCGAGTGACGGGCCAGGGGTGGGAGACCAGCAAATGTAAAATAACAAATAATTAGTGCTAAGTGTTGTTAAATAATAATTAATGAATTAAATTATTTACAAAAATTCAATGCAATTATTATTATTATTAATTCCTTTGTTTAAAACCACTTTATTGATTGTGATTGCTATCTTCGATAAATTAAAATTATTATATTGAACTTCTACATTTAATCAACCTAAATGAACTTCAAGACAAACATTAACATTTAACATATGTATATCCCGTTCCAACTATAGTTTGCATTCCCCAATTCAATGGTTATGTAGTATTGATAACAAATACTTAAATGATATGGATGTATTTGATAATAATCTAAACTAGTCAAATTTCAAAAAAGTATGAACGAATTGTCTCTACGTAGTTTATATATTATTGTTTACTCAACTTTTTACATAATTCACATATTCGTTATTTAATGTTAATATTGACTTTGTGGAAACGGTATTATTTTTTTTATTCCTTATATTCCTGCATATTTTTAGGTTTGGTGCAGTTTTTTATTTCCTTATTTCAATTGTAATTAACTTTTGTGTGTGTTTTCTATATTTATTTTTATGCGATTTTTAATGATGTACTTGTATGTAAAAGCCCTCTGGGCGTTTACATAATAAAATGATGGATTCTGGCGAAAATATTCTAAATTACTACATGCATTCCCGTGTTCTTTTATTATTATGAAAAACTCACTCGTGATACGTTTCTTATTCCTCCATTAAAATTTAGATTTTGAGATTTACTGCGTTTTTCCTAAACACAGTAAATATTAGATTCTCCACGCCCGACCCTGTTTAAAAGTTGGTCTTGTTTCACCGTGTTTGCCCTCACACAACCTCTCTAGCACACTTATCGGATGTTCACACATCGCGAGCACATTACCTACCTAATGTGTTGTAATGCACAAAATAGTGTAACTATGGAAGTTTCTTGGAACAATACCACAACACCTACACCATATTTAGTTTCTGCTTTTTAATATTTACTTTTTAATATTAAAAAGACGTGTTGTGCTAATAAAGAGTTATATTGACAACATGTGATAGCTAGGTTATTTTAATTTTTATGTAAATACCGCTTAAGAGGAGTCTCAACTGTATGGAGCCTGTGAGACTATAGCATCCACAGATGGGCTATTTTGGAAGACTGAGGGAAGTTTAAATGAGAAGAAGATAGTAAGAGGACATTTGGGATGTATCTGGCTATTTATATCTGGTCACCAAGCATGGATAAAGCCATTTCAACCAACATTTCTCTTCTGAATTATGAACTTTCACTTACACTAGCAGTTCAGACGAAATCTTTAGGAGAATATATGTTTTGGATATTAGGCAACTTTTCTCCAAAAAACATACTGGCATATCTCTGAAAACACAGAACTCTATTTGACAACAATAAAGCTAAATAATGTATATCCACTGGCCATTAGACTGAATACAAATTACGATAAATATAAATTGGACAATAAGATTTGGATCGCCATCCAAAACAGATCAAAATTAAATATTTTTTTAAAACGTCCCAAACAAGTATGATACAATGTTCAATTGACGCTTCAACCTTTTACCATAACATTATACTGTAAATTGTAAGCTTTGCCTGCTCTCAACACAGGTTCTCCTAGTGAGACAGGCACAGTACCATTAAAAGAAAAAAATAATGAAGATAGAAAAAAAAAAAAAACGATACTGATATATCTATCCTTACCACGCTAAAAACATCATATTCAGTGGCGTGCATTGCTCTATGACCAAAGGTAGGCTGTATGTAGTTTTTCATTGAATAGATATTTGAAAGTTGCTATTTTATTTTTATCTTCCGCTGATTCTTGCGGCCAACAGAATAAACGGGCGATCAAGATTCATGGAAAAAAACATTTTGATCAGAAATTTATCGTATTTTCGTAGAATTTATTTTTTAGGTACAGCTTTTCCGACTTTATGGAGTGCTCGCTACTTATCATACTACTATTAATTAATTAATTAAAAGGAAGCAATTAGAAACAGTAATGATTAGAAACAGGTATTCATGATTCTGCGAATCCAACATCTTTAAAGTTTACAAAATTTTCACTCTCCAAATGGAAGGTTCGAAGCGAATAAGATCCTAAGAGAATTTGACTTCAAAGTGAAATTCTTAGAAACTTTCAAAACTTAGTCATTTTTGTATAAAATAAAAGTCATAAATCGGTACAAATTTTCCCAAAGAAAAAGTCAAAATTAATATTAAAGTAGTTTTTATCTTCGTGTAAATTTTAATTCCATGAACTAGATATGAATAAGCAATTTTGTTACGAGCCTAGAAAATGGAGTTTATTTAGATTAATGAAATGAAAATGAAAGAAAGACTGTTTAACTTCATTTATAGGAACGGAAGAAATATCAAGAAATAAAAATTACACCCATATGCATATAATTTTGTATTTGAGACTTGTGAAATTATTGGAACAATTTTGATTAAGTTTTTTTTTTCAAGTTATTACTATAAAGTGTTATTTCTCTAGGGGAGTATTTCACTAAAAACGACTGTTTTAAAAAAAAAATATTAATAAAAATATTCATTCAAAACTAAACTTCCTAAAACAACATGCGGAAGTCGCGATTATATACAAAAATCAGCTTTTAAAATATGAACATTATTACTAACTGAACGAGTAGCTCAAATTCAACACAAAAATAGCACGCTAAGTAATGTCAGCAAAATTATTGGAAAACGGAAACTTTCAATTTTTATTTGTTTTCGAAAGGAAAAAAAAAATCTGAAATCGGTGTTTTCAATATGCCGATGGTAAGTAGGGGGTTAAGAAAGCAAAGTATAAATACATTATGAAATAAAAATTGAAATGACAAAGTAAGTTCATTTGTGAAATCTTCAGACAAATAGACAAAGTATTAAGAAAAGTGTAAAAAATCTTAACTAACCGTCACACTGTTTCCCCGTAGAGGTAGGCATTGAGGACGGTCCGCCAAACAACTCGATCTTGGCATAAACTTCACGCTTCATTCACTTTCATACAACGTCTCATACATTTTCTTCTGGTATTCCAACTTCTGATATAGCCCGACTCAAGTATTTGATTCACTTTATCGTACCATGTCTTCCTCGAACGTCCCCGGCTTCTTCTTTCATTCACATTTTTCCTTACACTCCTTTCTTCGTTCATTCTCTCTACATGCCCGAAACATCTATTCGTTCTTTTCTTAATATTTCTCATTACGCTTACATCAGCCTTGCATTCTTTACGAATCTCAACACTTTTCACACATGGTTTTACAATACATTCATCTCAGGGATAAATATGTTAATACTAATCCAAAAATAGAATGCGCACGTGACGTCAGATTTTCCAAATGCAATGGTACCAACATAAAAAGATGTTTCGAAGGCATGATATTTTATTCATTTTTAAATAACGATTTATAAATTCTACGTTTAATTCTATTTAAAAATGGTCACATATTCAAAATTGGCGTTTGCTGAATTATATAAAAAAATATTTTAGAAGCCGTTATATTTTTCACTGGAGTTCCTTATTATTCTTAATACAAAATATGTTAAACTCTACAGCACGTTAAATCATGATATAGCAAATACTGATTAAGATAAGTTGTGTAAAATAATATTTTTTCACCCCTGACACCGAAAATATCTCTATAAACCATAGTTTACGAAATATAGATAGTAATTTATTTATTCTTATTTACTTATTGAAGGTATATTTATTTATTCATTAACGCCTCAAAAGCCTTTTACATATTTTAACATTAAAATGATTATGTGTACGGAACTTAAAAAAATATAACATGTTGCATAATAATAATAATAATCGGATGATTTTTATAGCGCCGCTTTTGTGAGAAATCACCTCAGGGGCGCTGTACAAATATTACTTCCTATTCTTATATTACGTCTATTCTACGAATTTATTATTATAATTTTTTTTTATTTTTTTTTATTTTTTATTTGTAGGTATATAACATAGGTGTAACATATTTATACTATATTTGACGGTATAATAATGTATAAGAGCATGACACAGGGAAGTTATAAAGCGAAATGTATTTAATTCGTGATTCATCATTGTGTTTTTATATTTCGGATGATATAGAAATGTATGAAATTGTATAATACATAATATAGTATATGATACATAGAAAGAAAAAGGAGGAACACGTTTTTGGATTGTAGACGAGTACAAAGATAATATATATAAAAAAATAATAATTAAACAATAGCTCTTATGCGATGCTCTTATAATTGTTGCAACATAAAAATATCGTTCAGGTATCTTTTAAACATGGGTAACTTATGTTAAATATATATATAGCAGAGGTGAATTTATTTCCAAGTATATGTAGACGAGAAATGGGTGCATGCATTTGGTAGTTTGTCCCATAATTATCGTTACAGAATAACATACTTTGCCGAGTTTGTCGATGAGGTACTTTGAAATTGATTAGTTGCAGGAGTTTACAACAGTCTAATACACAATAAATAATTTTAAATAACAAATTTAAGTCTGTTATCTTTCTTCTTTTTTCTAAAGTATGTATTTGAGTGTATTTAGCAAGAATGTATAGTTTATGTGTTGTATTGGTATGTGTAGTTTGAAGTTAATAAAACGTAAAAATTTGCGCTGAACGCGTTCAATATTTTTTATATGAATGATACAGTATTGGGACCACAATATAATATAGAATATATAATATAGAATATAATACATAGAAAGGAAAAAGAGAAACAAGTTTTTGGATTGTAGATAAGTACAAAGATAATATTTATTAAAAAAAATCACAATTAAACAATAGCTCTTATGCAATGCTCTTATAATTGTTACAACACAAAAATATCGTTCAGGTATCTTTTAAACATGGGTAAACTTATGTTAAATATATCTATAGCAGAGGTGAATTTATTTCTAAGTAAACGTAGACGAGAAATGGGTGCATGTAGCTGGTAGTTAGTTCCAGAATTATTGTTACAGAATAATACATTTTGCCGAGTTTGTCGATGAGGTACTTTGAAGTTGATTAGTTGTAGAAGTTCACAACAGTCTACTTTATAAACGACGGGATGGATTGGGGTAACCGTAGCTCAGTTGGCATAGAGCGCAGGTCCCGGATAGACCATGAGGTTCTGGGTTCGAATCTCAGCTGCTACCGTTATCTTTTTCTTTTATCTGTCTTTTCAGTTTCATGTTTCGATTTGGGAGTTGTTAATATTATATTTAATGATTAAAAAAGTAACACAATGAGGTTTATAAGCTACAATAAATTATTCCAAAGAATTTCATATTATTCCTAGACTTTTAGAAAAGGTCAAAAGATGTCCCATATTAATAAAAATCGGATAGGTATATCCGAGATACTATCTAACGATTACAAATAAATTCGGACAGAATCTTATAGTTATAAAAAGACACCAGCCAAAATTAAATTCTTAATTGAGAACCATATTGACAGTTCTTTTTTTATATGAATGCCGCACAATAGTCCCACAAACTGCTCCCAACCGTCTGGAGCCAGTGAAACTATGGCATTCCCAATTGGGGAATGTTGTGAGGCTGAAGGTATTGGGGAGGGGAAGGAGAAGGGGGAGAGGAAGGTGGCAAAAGGGGAAATACCTGGCTATTCAGATCTGGTCCCCAAACACGGCTAAAAGCCATTTCAAGGAAAGTTTCAATTCTAAATGGTGGTCTTTCACCAGGGAAATACTGAGAGTATCTTCCGCTCTGGGACGTGTGCAAATGTACTATGTATTATTTTTAAATGAATTAATTGTGAAACAATACAAATTAATTAAATAAAAATTACTTTGCCTTAGCCGGGATTTGAACCCGCGACCTTCAGATTCGTAGTCGAGAGCCTTACCCCTCGACCATAGAGGCCGTTTTAGAAGTCGAAGTATGATACCGATAAAAACGACGGGAGAATTGGGGTGATCGTAGGTCAGTTGGCATAGAGCGCAGGTCCCGTATGGCTACCGTTATTTTTTTTTCTTTTTTGTGTCTTTTCGGTTTCATCTTTCAATTTGGGAGTTGTTAATAATATCTTCAATGATTAAAAATATCTGAAACGGGTCATGTTCAAAATAAAGTAGATTTTTTTTTTACAATCGTTTTAATAAATTGATATCTTCTCAGTTTCTGTTGGTTGGCACTGTCATAATATACGCAGCTCCATTGGACTCAAATAAACAGCTCTACATATAAAAGTTTTATGAATTAGGGGCGAAGTTGGATTGTTATTTTGTTAGGAAAATAAAATGCAGTGTGTACTGCGCTGTGCGCTGTGCACTCAGTGCCGCGGCGGAAAGTTTATCTATTGTCTGGAGCCGGGATTGCTGGGTCCAGGGCCCTGGGAGGTGTTTCTCAATCTTCATTAAGTACTTTAGAAAGTTGGGTTTTTCAGGATTCCATTATATTCCATTTTTTTTTAAATATTGTGGACCCGATGTGAGCAAATTAATTTGCTATTAATCTATTATCTCACCCGTTAAATTTTTTAAAAAGATCATTGGCTTGAAGGCAAGATATTACGTAATACGGATATTTTAAATAATTTGTTTTTCACACAAAATCGGTTCATAAACTTTTTATCATAAATCTTTTTAATTTTTTTTTTAGTACTCAATTTTAAACGCATGTTTTTCCTCATATCGCCAGCCAGTATCTATTAAACACATATTCATAATCTCTTTATACTTATTTTTTATACTTTTTCTAGATATATCATATTACCATACTATGTGATTACTAGGTTTTTTTCCATCTGTTTTTGTATAATGGCACTTAATATGAACTAAATTTGTCAATTTGACAGTCCTAAAATGGGATTTGTTCCTAGTCAAAGGTTTCTTAAATGTTTTTGTTAAATAATGTGTGTTTCAAATAAATAAATATTGTAATCATTATTATCAAATCTTTGAAATTATATTAGTTCAAGAAGCCATATACGAACCCGCAATCTCTGAATTTGCTGTCAAGAATCTTATCCGCTCGACCATTTTAGTGATCTGATCTGAATAACCGGTTAATTTCTGACAACATTCATCCACACAGCATCCCAAAGAAGACGACATATGGGATGAGAGAAATTACTTTCTTCAATGTGTGGATTTCAAATAAAAATGATAAGTATATATTAATGTGTAATATATATTGGTTCTGAAAATTGGATTCCCCAGAAATACCATTCAATTCAAAGTAAAAAAATAAATTCTTACAATAGTAGCTAAAAATAAATTCGAATTGACATAACATTGATGGAATTATACATTAAAAAGTACAAATACCTTTGGTTTTTATTTATTCGAGAGAGATTTCACAATTTAAAGGTATTGGCACTGTTCCACAGAGTTTTGCAAAAAATGCCAAATTTTAACAACCCTTAGTATTTTCTTTCTTCGCTTGTGTCCGTCGTTTTCTGTTCCTTTGCAATACCGTATACAGCACACAGTATATCGCTTAGGCGGGCCGTTGTACTGGGCGGCTAGGAATTGTTTTTCTTCTCCCTTAGTTCGACAGACAGGGTAACCGCATTATAACTAAGCCGCGCACTGCTCTGAATATTATTATTTCATATTATTAGAGATATTATTTCATTTGGAATACTCTGTTTTGAGGGCTTATTTCAGAAGTGACGCATGAAGAAGGAAGAATTTTTTTTTTCATAGTACTTTTAGGAATTTTAGTACTTTTGAGGATTTTTTAAAGGTTCGTGTCATATTTGTGGAATTAAATGTGGCGTTTATTATAAACACAGAACTGATAATCCCAAGAAGTATGATTTAAACCGATTTAAAAGAAAACTAATGTCGTCAATTTATATGGGACCTTTCGACACGCAGTACTCAGAGAGGTCAATGAACTACATTATTTGCTCAAGGGGGAATTTTGGTATATAATAATGTTGAATCAAATTTATCAGAGGAAAATCTACGCTTACTTCACAACACTGAAGGGATAATTCTAAAGAATAAGGAACTCTTTCGAAAAACATTATGGCTTAAAAACAGTATTTTCATTTGGATCAACAAATGCCGATACGGAATATATAAGTTTAATCATATATACTTATTCGTAGAATTTATAAATCGTTATAAAAGTGAATAAAGTACCGTCACATAAAAAACGCCATGTTTTTTTCGTAAAATTGGAATGATATCACTCTTTAATCCTTGAAGAAGATAATATTAACACATCCCAAATGAAACACGAATCCGAAAAAAATAAATAAATAAAATAAAAAGATTTCTGTCGCATCTGGGACTCGAACCCAGGACCTCTGCCTATCCGGGGTAACCGTTTAACCAACTTAGCTAATGAGACCAGTTCAATTTACGCTAACTACACCGATATCATACTTCAAGATCAAGATTTGTTAATATTATCCTACGTTTTTAAAATCCCATATTATTGGCTGCTATCCTTACGATGATTGCAAAGTTCTTCCCAAACACAATTGCAACCGGAAAAGAGTCTCGGATATACTTACTCGATTTTTATTTATATGAGACATCCATTGACTTATTTTACAAGTCTGGAATGAAATATTCAATTTATATATATATATATATTTTATAACTTATTGAAGTTTGTGAACCTCATTGTAATATTTAATCATTGAAGAAGATAATATTAACACATTACAAATGAAACACCCTGTTAATATTATCTTTTTCAATGATTGAATATTACAATGAGGTTTACAAACTTCAATAAGTAATTAAAAAAAGGATATCACTGTTGTTTGCGCCTAAATTATTTCTTTATAAATTCAATATGTGTGACCTTATGATGCTACAGTGACGTCACGCGGTCACCGCTGTGATTCGGTTCGTTTTGATGGACTTTGAAAAACCCGAAATTTGAGAATTGATTAAACAATGAAACTTGGTTCTTAAGATGTGTTTTTTTAAATGATCTGGAGGTCTGTTTGTGCATTTTTGTGATCGGTGTTGACCTGTGGTTGGTTGGACGAACTTCTAATGTGGGGATGGGGATCTTTCTGAGTTGATTTAATAGGGGGCAGTAATATAGAAGTGTGCTACCTCTGAATGCTACCTACGTATGATAAAGTAACTCGGAATTTTGAGCAACTTGTCCTTTAACCAGAACGATAGTACTTGTCAACCGATGGACACCATACCGCGCTACCCGCCTACTGCCACGAAATTAATGCAATAATAATAATGTCTTTATTTCAGCATAACAGTGAGTGGTGACAAAAAGCGACGAGTCCAATATTCTGTCCGCCATATGAAAAACATAAATTAAAAAAAAATAATTAAAAAAAATACTTGATGTAGAAATAGAATATAAAAATAAATATTAAATTAACATATTTAGCACTTACGCTACAGTGGCCTGAGAGAAATTCTCTATCTACGATGTAGGGGCGCGCCCTACCACTGGGCGACGACCTGGATAAGAGTGTTTTCCGATCTCCGGTAGCGCTGACTTGCCCCGGCTTAATATCGCCGCTTATTTAATTTATCATTATCGTCGCCAAAATACAAAAACGGAGAGATTTAAAATAAGTGCTGACAAAACAAGATTACTTGAAGAATTACAGAACCTGCAAGAAAACCATTTCGGTGAGTGATTCTTACTTGCATTATTGGAGACGTTTTAAATTGCCATGAGGTTTTTTATCGGTTAATAAATTTACAGAATTGTTTGGAAGTTTTATTTACTATGTACTTTTGCTATTTTTGATTTATTAAATTCGCTACCGGTTTCGACACAACCGTGCCATTGACGAGCGTTCTTAAAACTAACTTAAATTAAACAAGTACAGAAACAAAATTAGTCACCATTAGGTGAGGGTAGAGGGAGTGGTGATTTGGAGGGGGGTGGGCGGTGGGAGGAGTCAAAGTTAATAGGAAACATGGTTAGCAAAGGTGATTTACAGGTAGCTATTATCTTGTTTACTAAATCAATTTAAGATTTAATTTTTTTGATAATTTCTAAAGTTTCTAAGGAGCACAATTTAAAATATGTATCAATATTTGAATATTTAAACTTAGTTTTTTTCTCTATTGAAGCTATGGCCTGTCTCTAATAAATGATAAGCAAACTCGGAATAGTTATTAATAATAATACTAATAATAATAGTTATAATAATAATTATTATTAATAATATGATTTTTCCGAGAAATAATTGGCTATTTACACGCCAGATTATCCCATTACATATCAAGATCCTTATTGGGCTGTGGACGTAACCATAATCAAGTGTGTTATTTAACAATGAAATTACGAAAAGATTCTTCGTTTGAATTAAAACGTGCTTTAATACTATCCAAAATAACATTCAAAATTTTTTTAATGCTTTAAACAAATTCTTAATTTATGGTTTTTTGTACAAATTTTTTTTACGTAGTTTTCGACTATAGAAATAGACACATGCCTATATTATGGTAGTCATTTTTTTGTTTGTTTATTATTATCATTGACAAATTTGCGATAATCCATTTGTTGATTTGTTTAATGCCTCAGAAAAGTATCAAAAGCAGCATCAAAACTTAACTCATCAACATAAATTACAATGACTGGACTACCTACAAGCATGAATCATAATATAATTCCGAAAGTTGAATAGCATTTATATAAACATAAAATAAGCTACCATTAAATTCGTTTTAATATTTTGTGTGAGAAACCCGGCAAACAAAATATAGTGCAACACAATAATGCACCAGTGTCGGAGTGTTCTGCAACTTCAATTTTAACCCTCGAAATATGAAGCCACTTTCTTCGCTTACAAGGATATAAGTCTGTTTTATTTACCTCATCTCTGGCGGTCTATGAAATAAAGGCATTAAGACCAGGCTGGTGCAGCATCCCTACCACAATAGACCAATGATGAAATAACTAGAAATTATAATTTTTTTAATATTTAGGATTATACATTTTTTTATTTAATTTTTAAATGAATCATTTAATTCTGGATTTAGTACACACTTCTAATCATTATAAATTCTTTTTTTTTGTGAACAAACTATTTAATGCCTTATCTGATTATTAAAATAATAATTCGATAGGTATATTTCGTAGTTGCATAGCTTTTGATATAAATTATATCAGTTTCGGTAAATTGTTGAGCTGACCTTGAAATTCCGGACTGAAGAACTGTTCTAAATGTTGACGTCTGAGAAAAAATATGTAATTTCTTTTCAAGATTCGTTATTTTTTGAAAACAAATAATTTTTGTAAATATTGTATTAATTAATAGAATTTTCAAAAAATTGCATAATTTTAATAAAATTTATCACGACGAAATGAAGCTAAGTACCCACGCACATAGTTTCTCTATGGTTTTTATCGATCGAACTCGCTGACTTGGAAGCATGCTCAACGTTGTGCCCTCATCCTCGAGTAATTCGACAAAAGACGCTCAGTCAAATCGTTGCATCTCGAGCCATGCACGACGAATTATTGCTATGTTCAGCGGGTATCACGTGTTATATTTATTTAAAGAACTATAAAAAATGAAAACGTAGAAGAATCTAGTGAATCTAATTTCCAATACAACAATTTTTTAAATTGCGCCAAGTATCTTTGAACAGAAGACAATAATGGCATCGGAAAAGACGGACGACTAATATGTTCCAAGCATTGTCTACACGTTGAGACATGCTCGATCGAATTTCATATCTTCATAATTTCATAATTTCAATTATTTTTCATATTATTACTATCGTATCGTTGTGTCGTGCAAATTTGTAAATTATTAAGTTTCAGTTAGGTAAATCACTACAAAGTGTCGGTTGTAACTAAATTAATTATACTTGACTGAAAAAAATGTATTTCTTTAAATCCCATCTCAAGTATAACGTCAAAGCCACAAAGTGATTGCTGTTTTCAGTAATTAATTAAATAATTTATAATCTTTATTGCGTACACCACACATATTCAACAGATATTTATTTGAGATATTTACACGCGATGGCATGTGATTTATTGTTTAATTTTTTTAAATATAAAATTTTTATTTGTGTTTCAAATAATAAAAAGTCATCTAATACCAAAATGTAATGCATCTATGCACATTTTTTACTCAAAATCAATTCAGGAATCACTGGTTAAAGTTTTTTTGGGAACATTCTCATACATCTAGTGCCAAACTAGCTAAATATTTTTGGGGATATTTTTCCCACAATTAATATTTATCAGGTTATTTCCAATGTATGCAAATAATGTACCAATACATGGATATTTGAAAAATCACTGAACCGCCACTATTTGAAATGGGTTAAAGAGCCAGCACTTTGCAGGTTGCTAAATCAAGCAATACCACAAATGGTTTATCTGTAAATTCTAAACGGGTAGATAGGGAAATGTATAGAGGTTTCAAAAGACATAAATCGTAAAACTGTATTTTTTAAATTCTGTGAAATATATCCCAAAATGTGAGAAAATAGATGCAATTTGAAAACCAGTGATAGCAATGTTCAACATTTTACCTGAAATTCCAGTACGTATTTCATACAAAATTTAAAAGGTTAACAGTTGGAGGATTGCTGTCTTTTTAAACCTTATTCATTTTCCAAATTACCCATGTAGAATTTAAAAATAAGTGATTCGTAGTATTTATTGAGTTGTCAACTTTAAAGGGAATATTTTTGGGTGGTGAACATTAACTTGAAAAAAAATGCAAAATTACGCTCTGCAAATAACTAAAAACTATAAAATATTATGATTTAATTCTTACGCTGAGCAGATATTGGGATTCGATGAATCTGTTACCAAATTACATAAAATCTTCCAACTACTAGGCCCCGAACCTGAAAATGAAATTCATTATCTCTTCAAGAAAGATTTTCGGTGCTTGACCATCTACGAATGAAATAAGGAAAAATCGAGCTTATATTGTGCGCAGGTACACGCCCATAACGATTTTTTTAACCGGTGGTTTTAGATTCTTACCGACAATGTTTGATCTATTCTAAGGTTAGAATATTTTTACAGACGTATTGATCCAATGCTATAATTCACAAAGAATACCTAGACTGGGATCCTCTGCATTTGCTTGATCTTCACTAGGTGCATATCTCTCGTCTCCTCTCGTAGATGAATAACTGCACCCATTAAGATGATAAATTGCAGCCAGTGTTTGCATTCTGCTTCATCGCTCACGGAGCAACTTTTCATTTTGAATTATCCATCGTGGTTTGGGCTGCATCCAACCCTTTGAGACCCAAAAGGTGTTTTTGAAAATGCGCCAATATTTTATTTGTTTGTGGCACCAGGTTCATAACTACTTCAAATGAAAAGATTATTGATTTTGTTGGGAGAAGTTGTGGGATAATCTTGTCAGTAAAAATATAATCTGTGTTTTGTAGAGGTAAATGAGCAAGACTTCAGGTTCGAGTATCGAAGCATACTGGAGAAAGATTTTGGCTCCGACCTTCAATCCAATCGACCAACATTGACATCTGTACTAGCTGAAGTAAACGGCTTTGCCCGAGGTTATAAAAGGTTTAGAGTAAGAGGTATATGCTGACGTTATGTTATCTAGTACAGTCAAATTACATCAGACCTATCGATTGCTTTGTCTCAGACGGATCAACGAAATTGACTTTAATATTTAGAGAATGATTTTCGGTATTGTAAAATATTTTATCAAATAATCACAGTATGTTAAATACATTGTTACTGCGCAGAAAAAAGCTACTTCAAATATGTTATTCCGATAAACTAACAATTTATTTATTTTTATCATTGAATTTAATATTACGAACATCATGAAAGTACGATTACCTACAACAAAAGCATAAAATATAAGTAGTAATGGCACGTAAACATCAAAGAAATGAGAAAGAAAATTTTCCTTCTTCTTAGAAGTATTTCTCCACCTTCCCTCTTACACGTCTTCTTCCCATTAAAAAATTTTGATTTCCAAGACTTTAAAATAACATGGCAGGGGAAGAAAGTGGAAATGAACTAAAATTGAATACAAAAAAGACAAAATATATGATAATTGGAAATAAGAAGACATTCATCGAAAGCAAAATAAAAATTGATGGTGAAATTATTGAAAATGTAAATGATATGAAATAGTTAAGAGTTATGTTAGGTACAAAACCTAATTTTAATAAACATGCAGAATATATCAAAAAGAGTATTGGGAACAAGATTTGTTTTTTGGGATGAATACATTGAAAAATATCCAAAAGACGACACTTACAATTTACCACTATATTATTGCTCCACATTTTAACTACTGCTCAACGATACTTTACTTGTGTAACAACAGAGAACAGAACCAATTTCAAATTCTTCAAATTAGAGCAATAGGAATAATATTATAGCGAATTAGATATTCAAAAGTAGCTAAAATGTTATAGAAATTAAATTGGCTAACAGTAAAACAAATGCTGACATTCAACTTTTTTTTTATACATAAAATCAGAAACAGCTTGTAACCAATATATTTCTCCAACAAAATTATTTATAACATAGACATTCACAGACATAATACAACAACGTGTAGGGAAATTGAGCTACCGAAAAAGAACAAATCCAATACGCAAAATAGTATATTTTATAAAGGGATGAAATGCTATAAAGCTCTACCGGACCCAATCAAAAGTGCAATAATTAATAAATTTAAAATAGATTGTAAAAAGCATATTAAGTTAAACAAGAAAAAAATCCATTAGTTTTTAAATTATCATTGTCTATATATAATATTATAAGAGTTATAATTAGTTATTTATTAAACTTAAATATGCAAATAACTAAAATAAAATAAATAAAACAAATAAAACAAAACCATCCCTGCTTCTTAGAGCCCCACAACAGACCTCAATTATGAATACCATAGTCCCAGTAGCTCCAGACTATTGTGAGCAACTGGGAGTATTGTATGGTACAGTCTATTAAAAAAAAGATTAGCTATATCGATACATATAATAAACGAAAACGAACGAAACAAAAAAAAAACAGATAAATAAAGCACTTCCAAGCAAGGTTTCTTAAGCAGAATGTAGGATTTTTTCACCCCTAGTCGGGACTGAAAGGGATGAGCTTTTGCAGCCCTTACTCCAATTACAGCTAATGACGTTTACTCAATAAAGTTTCGTCCAGAGATGATGACTTACTTCATACTTCATTTTAGAAGGAGCTCACTTTACGTGAGCGAGATAATTTCACGGTGGAAAATACCATATCTACTTTGAAGATGCTTTCTAAGGGAAAATTGGAGTGGTTAGAGGTGATCATTACATTACGGAAACATCTATTCCATGAAGAAGATGCATCTTAGAATCATCTGTTTTTTTCTTACCCTATTCTAACAGAGATATATATACATCGTATTTCGACCGAACAAAGCATAATATGTTATTTCCTTGCTATAGCAGACGTCCATACAAGCTACCAAATCTAGGATTCATTTAAGAGGAACGGCTACGCTACCTGTTTCATACATAACTTAATTTTGGATTTGAGTCCAAAATACCCATCCATACTGAACTATTTTAAACATACGATAAACCCAAAAATAATTTTCTAATTTGCTTCTAAAATTATTAAAAAAAAAAAATTCATGACATACTCGTATACTTCATAATGTAAAACAAAAATAAATAAAATATTTCTCCTACGTAGTAGATATTTACTAAACCTTTAGGTTTAGGTAAGTATTTTGACCTCAAATCGAAAATTAAGTTTTGAATGAAACAGGCCGCGCAGCCGTTCCTCTTAATGATACGTCGCCAAAAATCGAATATTCTGATCTGCTTTTTTCACGTTAACTCCATACAGAAGGCTCTGCTGAAAATAGTTTCTCTCGGAGCTTACGTCATTTTTCGGAATGCTGCGTTGTAACGTAAATACTGACCCCGAGTCTATGATTGGGATAATTGTCTACGGAAGAGATTGGTGAGAGGATGTCTATGGGAGACGGCAGACGGAAGGGAGCAACTCAACATGGCGGGCGATATAACCTGACTGGAGCGGTCGTGATCGACGTGTGTTTGTTGGGAGAGATTATGTTTTTGATTTTCTATTTTGTTTGACGTCGGAGGGCGTCTACAAAATTTGCCCGAAGTGGGTGTGTTTTTTGTTTTATTGATTGATCGATGGCCGGATTGTGAGGCGATGAAGCCAAACCGCGCGTGCCTGCTGCTTTGGTGAAAATCTCGGAAGAAGTGATGAGCGGACCAAAAAGGACATAAGGTAGCATCTGCATATTCCATTGTCTGGACCCCACGGAAGAGGCTATGGCGGATGGCGCTTCAGAAGAGTCGTCCTAGACTTCTTTTTGGAGATTACTACGATCGGTGAGCATCTGGACCTGGAGAGGCCTTCCATGATGCTGAGGAGAGGAGTCGGACCATGAGAGCCATCAATTATTGTTTGAACCTTTTCGTGTTGGGATCAATCCTTCTCTTTACTCTTTTCTTTGCTAAACCATGATAGACGTGGTTATAGAATCATTAAATTTATGTTCTTTCCTTTTACAAGGGTTTTATTTACTGTATCAATCAATACATCCCACTTCCCTGTGCTTCACCATCATTCTCACCCACGAATCTTGAGATGAGAGAACATTAGCCGTCGTATCATTTTTACGCTACATTATGGCGCCTCAACGTTTTTTGTGAATAATATTTAAGATATTATGGGCACGGACTCGGGAATTGATGGGTGAAGTTCGTGTGGTGTGATGTATGGATTGATACAGAAATATTATTAATTATATCATAATATTGTTTATGTATATGTGTGCATACATGAGGTCAGCGATCACGCCATTAGAAGGTTGGTAAATATTAATTGTCGTAATTTTTGGCATATTTGTGACATTGTTATTCTTGAAAGAAACGGTTATTATTTTTGCGACACAGGCATTTCCAGGCGTCGGTAACTAAAACTAATGCAAATAAATTTAAATAAATGAAATTAAAATGATTCATGATTTTGACAATAGATGGTGTTGCGTGTACACGATTGTTTGCGTCTCGGATAATTTATAAATAAGTAATTTAATTCTGTTTACAATGGAGATTAACAACATTAACAGTTATTCGAAAGAGGAATTGTCCACTATTTTAGAGGAAAAAGAAATCGTTCCGGAGGCGACTCTTGCGGAAATGCGGGCACAAGCACGTAAATTTAACGCGTCTCTTAAAGAAGTTTTAGGTTCAAATAATAAACCCACGGAATCTCAGGTTACGAATATAACAAATAATTATTATTATTCAACAAGTGGCGAGATAGGAGTTTACAAATGGGATTTGAAATATGACGGAACCTCTGACGTCAGAGATTTCTTGTATAAGATAGAAGAATTGTGTAGAAGCAGGAGAACAAAAATAGAGGATGTTGTCCTCGGATTTGGTGATTTGCTGGAAGGAAAAGCAGCTACATGGTTTCGCTCTATATGTAAAGACAATCTGACGTGGAGAGATCTGCAGCAATTGTTACTAGCGCGTTACGAACGTGAAGATGCACAAGTGCAGGCGTCGCGTAACTTGTACAATATGCGACAATCATCGGACGAGTCGGTAGCAGATTTTGTCGCGAATTTAAAAATAGCTAACTCTAAACTTGTTGACAATTTATCCGAAATGCAATTAGTAAAACTAGCCAAGCATAGTTTATTAAACAAATATGCAAGTGTACTTGCTTCAAGTGACACTTCCGACTTTGATAAATTAGTTGCTGTCTGTGAACAACTAGAAATGTTTACTGCGAAGCCAGCAATAAACAACACGCATAAGGGAAATACTAACACCGCTTATTTTCATAAGAGAATTAATAATCAATCTCCTTCTTCTTCTTTTCCTGGGAATAGAGCCGATTTGAAATGCAATTTTTGTAATATACCGGGGCATACGTGGAATTTTTGTAGGAAGAGAAAATTAGGCAACAATTCTCGTAACAATAGTTCAAAAAAACTAAAGTACGGTTTTCACCATCTTGCGTACGAAGATGGGGGGAAATCGGCTGAAGTTTCTGGCAATCTAAGGTGTTCAGGAGCGCAAACGATGGACGCATCTATGCCTCTGGAACACAATAGAAATGACACAAGGCCTCATGTTAATATTGTTATTTCGAATAGAATTTTTTCATGTCTTTTGGACAGCGGTGCTTCTGTAAGTTGTTTTGGTGGAAACACTTACAAATATTTTGTTAATTTAGGATTAAAAATAATTAGTTGTAAATCATTCGTCACAACTGCTGATGGTAAGCGTCAGGATATTATTGGCACAATAGAGGTACCAGTAACTTATAGGGAAACAACGGAAAAAATTATTTTCTTCATAATTCCTTCTCTATCAGCTACGATTATTTTAGGGGTCGACTTTTGGAAACAATTCCAATTAGCTCCGCAATTGTTCCCAAGGGTGGACAGCAGTAATTTGAAGAATACGGTGGGTGAGATTCGAAAAGTTACTGCAGCCAATTTTCTTACTTCCGGAGATAATCGTAAGCTGCAAAAAATAATTAGACAATTTGAAAACATATCTTTTGAAAAATGCGGATTAGGACTTACGCACCTAGTACAACATCATATCGAGACCACGGGTCAACCGATAAAACAACGATACTATCCTTTGTCTCCAGCACGTCAACGCCTATTAGAAGCTGAATTGAAAGATATGTTAGCTTTGGGAGTTGTGCGTCCATCACGTTCGGCTTGGTCTAGCCCGGTTCTGTTGGTAACAAAGAAAGACGGTTCTGCGAGATTCTGCCTAGACAGTCGTAAAATTAATGGCGTCATTCGGCGAGATTCATACCCACTACCTTATGTATCTCGGATTGTAGATAAGCTACGGGGTGCGCGTTTCATCTCTTCTATAGATCTCTCGAAAGCGTTCTGGCAAATTGCTCTAGATGAATCTTCAGCTCCTGTAACGGCATTTGTTGTTCCGGGGTATGGTCTTTATGAGTTTACGCGTATGCCCTTCGGCCTAAAAAATGCACCTAGTGAATTGCAACGTTTAATTGATAAACTGTTTGGCCCAGAATTTGATGATAACGTATTTGGATATGTAGATGATTTAATATTAATTTCGGAAAATTTTGAATCGCACTTAAAGCTTTTGCAGAAGGTTTTCTATCGTTTAAAAGAAGCCGGACTAACAATAAACTTAAAAAAGAGCGAATTTTGTAAAAAGGAGTTAAAGTATTTGGGATATATTGTAGATTCGGAAGGACTGAGAACAGATCCCATTAAAGTAGAATGCATTAAAAATTACCCGATCCCGAAGAACTCAAAACAAATAAAGGCTTTCATAGGATTATGCGGTTATTATCGTCGTTTCATTAAAGATTTTTCCACGATAGCAGCTCCTCTGACTAAACTTACAGGATCAAGGAAAGGAGTAAGCAATTTTGTATGGTCCAAGGCAGCGGAAAATTCGTTTAACCAATTAAAAGAGGCACTGACAACAGCGCCGGTTATTAACTGTCCTGACTTCAAATTACCATTTGTAATACATTGTGATGCTAGCGCAGTCGGGATAGGCGGTGTATTAACACAAAATTTTAATGGTGAAGAACACCCGGTAAGTTATTTTTCGCGTTGCTTAAACGTTCATGAACGTAATTATGGTGTTACGGAGCGCGAGCTACTTGCGGTTCTAGACTCTGTCACTCATTTCAGACCGTATGTTGAAGGAACACACTTTACTGTAATTACGGACCACTCGAGCCTCCAGTGGTTAGTTTCTCTAACAAACCCCACAGGTCGTTTAGCTCGTTGGTCAACTCGTCTTTCTCAATTTTCTTTCGACGTTGTTCATAGAAAAGGTAAACTAAATACGGTACCGGACGCACTGTCGCGCATGGAGGTAGCATTAGTGACATCAACAGATATACCTACCACGATTCATTTAACAAACGATAAATGGTACAACACATTATTTACAAACTGTAAAAATTCACCCCAACGTTTTGTCAATTTTCAAATTAGGGGTAATGATCTCTTTAGGCATAGCAAAACTCGTTTCGCTCTTTGTGAAGATACGGCGTGGAAGCTGGTTGTTCCTTTTGAAAAGCGAACCGAAATATTAAAACAAGAACACGAAGCGGATCTTTCTTGCCATCCGGGAGTATTTCTAACTTACAAAAAGGTGCATTTACATTTTTATTGGCCAGGAATGTACCAGGATGTTAAGAATTTTGTTAATCGATGTAAGACATGCAAAGCACATAAAATCAATACATCTGCGCCAGCGGGCATCTCTTCAAATCCTAAGATTGTAACCAGACCCATGCAAATGCTTTCAATAGACTTAGTCGGTCCACTGCCAAGTAGTTACTCTGGGTTTATGTATATATTGTCAATCGTAGATGTGTTCTCTAAATATAACTGGATTTTTCCGCTTAGAAATGCTACCACAAAAAGTATTGTAAAAAATGTAGAACAGCACATTTTTCTTGTTCATGGCGTTCCACAAACATTTGTATGCGACAACGGTAAACAATTTATATCTAAAGAATTTAAACAGTTACTGTCTGATTATAATGTGCCTCCACCCTTTTACAACGCATTTTACACACCTCAAAACAATGTCGTCGAACGCTATAACCAAACAATAGGTACAGCACTGTCTATTTTGTCCGAGTCTGACCAGCGTAATTGGTCCAGATTTCTGCCACATATTCAGTCAGCCCTAAATACTTCGGTAAATTTTGCAACAGGTTATACGCCTTTCTTCTTGATGCACGGTCGTGAACAGGTCATTAATGGTAATTTTCACAAAAATTATGTCTCGACAGGCGTATCGGACTCAAGTCTAGAAGAATCGAGAGAAAACTTTGCTAAGAAATTAGAGGACTTGGCTCCTATATAAGAAAAAGTTTCAGAGGCTCTGTTACAGGCTTATAGAAAGAATGCAAAGCATTATAATTTACGTCGCAAATCGGTAAATTATGAGGTGGGAGATATTGTGTGGCGGAAAAATTTTGTCCAGTCCAGTGGACCCACTTTCTTTTCGCATAAATTAGCTCCGAGGTTTGTACAAAATGTTGTTAAAACCAAAGTCTCTAACTTAGTTTATACCCTTGCGGATATGCAAGGCAAAGTAGTAGGTAATTTTCATGTTAAGGATATAGTTCGTTTAGATTAAGTATTAGGTTAATTTTCTTGTAAGAAGCCAGTGTGGTAGCATGTGGGACTACCAACCCTTCATGTCGCTTCACTTGTTTCTTTAAAGGTGTTATTGTGGTCACATGTACTGGAGTTTGGTACCTTCAATACAGGTGCTCAGAATAAACACAAATTCTAATTTATTGATGATATTTTTTTGACACTTATCCTCATTAGACTAGAATAGAAACATATTATTTGTTTCTCTGATCTTTTAGATCAGTGGCGCCCTAACAAAATAAACAACAAAAAAAAAAACGGGGATTGATTTTTTTGTTGTTTTTATAATAATTTTGATTATTTTTTTACATAGGTACATACCAATAGTGTACCTCGAAAATTAAACTTAAGAATTTTCATGATATATACATATATATCGGATATTATTGTTGTCGCTACGGTATATCGGTTAATTACTTCTAATAATTCCGAATACTCTAAATGAAAGTTAAATCGGTTACCGGTCTGATGGTGTGTTACCTGACAATATGTATATATTTATAGTAGGTATTCTTTGTATTTAATTTGTTTAGCCGTAGGTAAAATTATGCTTTTGGAGTGCACCGGAGTAAAAGTTAAATCAGAATTTTTGGAGATTACTACGACACACTCGAAAAGGATAGTTAATATATTCTGTCTGGGAGATTTTGAGCTACTTTCTTTCACACAGATAATAAAATAGTTTTAATTGTTAATTAGTAACTATAATGTTTAATGTATATTCTAAGTTTATAATTATGTCAAAAGTAAGTTGGTATCTCTTTCCTTAAAGAATATAGTATAGACATTTAGAAAGTATGATTTTTTTTGTAATAATATTAGTATTAAGTATCAAGTGTAGTACTGCTAATGCATGCACACAACAAACAAATATTTACCAATTTGGAGTAAACATCTTCTGCCTCCTTGAACAGGAGAAGATGATTAGTAGATAGTTTAGATCTAGTAATACCACTGTTTATAATATGTTGATAAGTATTTTTTAAGTTGATTTGTCCAATAGGTTTAGTAAATATGTACTATTTTTTACACTGCTAACACCAGCGTAAATTTATCAAGTATTTTTGTGTAACCAGTGTCGATTTTTGATTAAAAAAAAATCGAGCACCAATTTGAAAAGATAGGAAGATGTAAAATTTCGAGAGAAATTGTACTTTGCAAGTTTATATATATAGATATTGACAAATGTACTTGTTTGAAGCCACACGAATAGATAGGTATTGTAACATGTAAACCCTCATCTTTATACTATTTAGCAATGGCTAAATGACAACCAAATAGTTCTATAACTATACGACGAGGAAAATTTTTGGAGGTGAATACGCAAACTATCCAATGGATATTGGTATACTGTGTCTAATTCTTTAGATACATATATAAAAAAAAAAAAAAAAAAAAAAAACCCTGTTGAAACTGCATGGTAATTGTAATTTTTTTGTTAAGAGGAAGAGAGGATTAGTTAAGTAGGGTATTATTAATAATAAAAATAATTTTTTGAAAATTTTGAAGTGGGAGCTTGAGTTCTCCAAACCTCACAAGTGTTAACCTAGAGAAATTGACTCTCATAAAGTGAGGAAGTGTTGGTTCATGTAACTTGTTTATTTTTATTTATTTTATAAGTTGCTTGAGGATTATAAGTATGAAGTGTTTCCTTGCTTTTCGGTTATGCTTAACCACCAATGTATCACAACTTGATTTTTTTATGTATTGTCATACTAAGATATGCCATTTTGTATGTCAATTTTGCTTTTTGTTTTATATTGGTTGTTACTTGTTTTCTTTGTTTTCAGTTTTTTCTGTAATTGAAAAGAGTAGAGAGGAAGGTTAGGTCAAATTTTACTTCACTTCGCGGCATAAAATTTTTACGGGGAAGCGGGGAATTGTAACGTAAATACTGACCCCGAGTCTATGATTGGGATAATTGTCTACGGAAGAGATTGGTGAGAGGATGTCTATGGGAGACGGCAGACGGAAGGGAGCAACTCAACATGGCGGGCGATATAACCTGACTGGAGCGGTCGTGATCGACGTGTGTTTGTTGGGAGAGATTATGTTTTTTGATTTTCTAGTTTGTTTGACGTCGGAGGGCGTCTACAAAATTTGCCCGAAGTGGGTGTGTTTTTTGTTTTATTGATTGATCGATGGCCGGATTGTGAGGCGATGAAGCCAAACCGCGCGTGCCTGCTGCTTTGGTGAAAATCTCGGAAGAAGTGATGAGCGGACCAAAAAGGACAGAAGGTAGCATCTGCATATTCCATTGTCTG